>BHDV01041119.1:37987-57525 GCA_005406045.1 Adoxophyes honmai | reverse complement strand
GTATACTGCTATGCGATTGTTTTTGCCGCTCACCGCCCGCCGCCGCCGCTGCCGCTCGCCGCGCGTGGTCGTGGCCAGGCCGTAAAATGGCTTAAGTGACAAATTGACGTGATTTGTCCTATTTAGAGTTGCATGTGCTCTGCCTACCCGGGAGTAAAGACGAGATATTTATGTGTGTTTCATTTATCGGCGTATTTCCATACATTAAATCTCTTCAGCTTTGAGTGGAGACCACGGACCAGCAAGCGCAGCGTAGGACGTCCATCCACAAGATGGACAGACGACTTATTAGAGGTCGCCGGACAACGCTGGATGCAGGTCACTTTCAACAGGTACTTTTGGAAGTCTAAGGTCCTCACCAAACCAGTCGACGCCTTTTCGGCAAAACGCGGGTAGAAAAAGCTTTAGATCAACGCAATAAGGGCGAACAAGACGTCAATTGGCTCGGCCATTCTCGGCCGAGCGCGCCGAGCCAATTGACGTCTTGTTCCCCCTTATTGCGTTAACAAACAACTTTTTCTACCCGCGTTTTGCCGAAAAGGCGTCGACTGCTTTGGTGAGACCCTAAAGGGGAGGCCTATGTTCAGCAGTAGGCGTCTTATGGCTGAAATGGTGATGATAACTTCAGCTAAGCAAGAAAATGACAGGTCACGTGCAAAGCTTACAAATGCAAGTTTTTCCCACGCGGCTAATTAATATGAAGTAATGACAAAACAAAAGGAACATTTTACGCCACGACTTTTATAATTAAGTCAGAGATTGCACGGTGACTGGGTGACTCTATTTTTGGATGTGAATTATGTAAACAATCTAGATCTTAAGCCTTGACACGTAAAAAGCGCGTAAAACGTGTTGGAAATGCGTGAGTTGTGTAGCTTTTACCCCACTACATACATACATAAATCAAGCCTGTCCCAAATGGAGTAGGCAGAGCACTCGAACCACTGCATAGACTAAACCATTACTATTTCACGTATTTTCTAGAATATTTTTTACATACATACATACATACATACATACATATTCTCACGCCTGTATTCCCAAGAGGGGTAGGCAGAGCACATGGATTCAAAAATCCAGTGCCACATTTAGCAATTTCAGCAGGGTAACCAGATGGTTAAACGTGATATTGCAGTGACAGGTTGCTAGCCTATCGCCCACAATACACTAACCCCTTTCCCAGAGTCGACTCTTACAACACCTACGGGAAGAAAGGGGGAGGTGCTATTCTAACCCGGCACCACACGGGGCGGGATATTTTTTACGTTTTAAGTTAGTTTCGCTAATGACAGGTTGCTAGCCAGTCGCCTAAAATATACCTTCAAACTTCCTTAGTCGCCTCTTACGACATCCACGGAAGAAATGGAGATGTGTTATTCCAAATACTACACCACAAGTTGCTTCGAAATTTGGCCTCAAAAAACGAGAGGTTCTTATCTCAAATAGTACAACAATGCACTCAATCTCTGCTCTTGATTTTCTGAATTCTGATAACTATTATCAATCCCCAACCAGGCTAATGGGGTCGTTTTAAAAACCGACGATCGTCGATTCACCCCGGTCCATAAACACCGCACTTTATTCGTCGACCGACCTGTTTATTTTAGTTCGCAAAACAATAGACAGACGGTTCTGACGGGCGAAATACGGTAAAGACGTTGTTTTAAATACCACTCAACTTCTCAACTTTTAGTTCAATGGTTTGCCATTGAAACTTAATATTGACATTGTTAGTTACAGTTGTACGTGTGGTGTCGGGTTTAAAATGACTCTCCATTTCATCCGTGGATGTCCGTAAGAGGCGACTATGGCTAGTGGAGATCACGAACCAGCAAGCGCAGCGTGGAACGTCCAGCTTCAAGATGGACAGACGACCTGATGAAGGTCGCGGGAAAACGCTGGATGCATGTGGGTTGCTTCAAACAGGTACTTATGGAAGTCTAAAGGGGAGGACTATGTTCAGCAGTGGATGTCTTATGGCTGAAATTATGATTTTTTGATATAGCTACCTATCAAAGGATTAAACATCAACAAAGTAGATCAAACTTTTGGAATGAGAGCTTGTGACGTCACTCTTTTTTCGAAGTGCCATGTAGTCATCACTTTTGTGTATCAAACAAATGAAAAACGTATAACAACTAGACAGTTAAATCGCCTTGCATATTGCAAATTAATATCCTTTAGTTGCTTAAGGCTCAATACACAATAAGTCAACGATCAAGTACATCGTAAGTGCCAATCCACCTTGATCAGTCACTGACCCCAAACAATTGAACAAACGACAATGGCGAAGCGAAAAGAATCCACTATCATGTACAATCAACTGACAAACCGTTAAGGTATTAAATCTTTGAGTACAGCATGGCCGGGCCCATCCCGATATACCAATCCAGTGGGCGGTACCTTGACCTAAAAACATTCACCAGAAACCCGTATTCACAGAACAACAGCAAGAGACAATACTGATGATACGACTTCTGTTAATGTTTAATAAACATTGCGGTTTCGACACGTAAAACACTTGGACGAGTTATAGGCGCCGGTCCTGAGATATTTGTTTTGATGTCCAAGTGGTCGAATTTGCCGTTCTGGACAGCAATTAAAGAATCCCGTGGCGTTTTTTGTAGGCCCTTAGGCGCATCTAAGGTAAATGTACCAACACCTCAACGCCCAGAAGATGACACCCATCTGTCACCTATCGTACTATGACATAAGGTTGCAAGTGCCAAGTATTGGGTCAGTTATAAGCACAGGGACGTTCACCTTACTCGACTAGGTACGTGTTTTTTGTCGAGTGACGCTTCAAGTGTCAATGTCTTTCAACCATTAATTGGCCAGATCGCATGCGCACGCGATGCGAGATCTACGAAAGCCTAGTCGTTGACCCAGAAAACCTGGATCCAGATCTGAAATTAATTCAGTCGATTACCGAGCAGCGGATAAATGTCACTTTCGCTCAAAGCTATAAATTGATAAGAGATACCGGAAAATATTGGCACAGATACAGGATGATTAATCAGAGACAATGCTTTGAAGATCACTGATAAGCCGAGGCCTAACGATCCTGTAGAGTAATTGAGACAAACGCTCGGTGAAAGTCGTATTGTATGCAAAAACAGTGATACGTTTAAATTTCGATTTAATATTATGTAGATTAAATAGTCGATTTCTTCCGAGGTCGATTTCTTTTTAACGATGAGTGGTTTATGGAATAATAAAATAAATATACTTTGGTGACGTTTATTGATAAAGCGTTTCATTGCCGTTTCGATGTTAAAGGAACCTACAATGTAAATGACGATATTGATGCGGAACCTTTGGATTAAAATGTAAAAAAAAATCTTCTCAGTTCAAAATAAGCAATACGAAAATGTGTTGATATTGTGGTTTTAAACCTCCGTTCAGCTGTAATAAAAAAATACGGACAGCTCACGTCTTAAATCGAATTCAGCTCAACATGTTTCGGTCTTGTCCGTAGCCCTTCATTTAGGAGCCGTGCCAAACACTGCGCTTCACCGCTCTATGCGCGATATTAAAATCTCACAACAGTATCATGTATTAGTTCATCTCTATTATTGATTGCAAAGAAATATCATACGAAGCGAGTAACAAATCTCCATACAATTAAAGCAGGAAGCGATCAACCATCTCGCTTATAATAACAGTGCTCAGCGCTGACCTACTGTTCTGAAACTGATCCATTAAGAAATAAATCAATAAACCAATAATAGCTGTACCGACTGGCAATTATTTACAGAAAAGGCATCTATATCAATTCTGATGAAGGAAAAATTGCAAAGACACTCCCTCTGGAGTTCTGACGCTATATATCAAAAGGTAAAAGATATATCTCAATCCGCACAATATGAAATTAAAATTTAATTGTACGTGAATGTGAAGTATGACTTGTATTGGTGAAAGTGACGATACGTCGGTTTTCATTGAAAAAACGTTAACCTAAATATTGAGAAAGATCTTTAGTTTGGGTATCTGCGAATACTGTTATTAAGTTACTTCTGTTTTTATGATTAATTGATAGGTTTAAGATGAAGTAGATAAAATACTTTAAAAAACATTACCACGCATCTTTAGTTTTACGTACCCACATACATCAAGGAAACAGAAAGCAAGTCAAATCGTAACCATTTTCCGTTGCTCGTAATTTTGACGAGTATAGATTGATATCCTTCAGAAAATACACAAGTCACGCCACCCAAATTGGATAGCATAATTTTAAATACTAAATATAAAAGAGATTGAAGAGTGACAGGTTGCTAGCCTATCGCCTAAAATGTAACTAACTCAACCCATTTGCCTTACGGCACAAATGGAGTCGTGTTATCCTTTCAGGATATACATATGAAAGTTATAGACATATAGTGGAGAAAACCATGCAAGTTATTCGCCATTTATTCAATAAGGATATGTCAGACATGGTGTTTGTTTCGGATTCAAGGTGTCAGATACCAGAGCTGTGCTATGTGTGATACAGATTGCGCGAAGCAGATGTGGACATTTATTCGAGTGTCTCAACCGTGTCGTTCAGTTATCTTTAGTTATCGGCCTTTCTCATATGGAGCTACTCAACAGTGACGGAACTGATTAGGAATCACAATTAGATACAAACCAATTAGTAACTGTAACTGTACCTCGCGCAAAAATATACTCAAAAGCGACTAAACGGGACTCAGTTTCTCTCAGTGTTGCCTTAGCGACTACAAGAAGAAAGTGACGACTTTTGCTCAAATTTTACAGACTAAAAAAAAATCAAAACGTAACAAGACCAATTTCAAATGTTCATAGTTGCAGTAAACAACAAATTTAATGCTCAGAGAAAGTCTTAATTACAAAATCCTGTTGGACTTAGAAACAAAAATGCAAATGACAATGATAACGTATCAAAACAAGCATCCGAAAGCAAAGCTGGTCTATAAAATGACAGAAATGTCAAGCTCGCTGATGAACCATATGGCTTGGAAAAAGAAATAGCAGATGTTCTGATACTGTCAGATGAAATCAAGCCTAATTATACAGTATGGGGTGATGGAACGTCAACTGTTTCGTCAAGCAAGGTCGAGAACCGGACTGCGGGCAAAAACTCGTTCCGGACAGTTTGTGGTTTTTGGTCTGGGTATACCGATTCAGAAATTATGTGGCGAGAAATTTGATTTCCGTTTTGGTTAATCAAAGTTGAAAATATTTTTAAAGTTACAGTCAATGTAGGATAGGGTTCTTAAGAGGACGATTTGAATGTTCATTCCATCTTTGGTTACACATTTATCTCCACTTGGTATGTTTTTACTGATAGTCTATGCCGGTACTTTAAATACCTTCTTTGGTTCCTAATAAATTTGATCACAAAATCTTTTTTCTTCAATCCTATGACCAAACCCAAACCACTAAGCATACTTTTGATATCCTACACACTATATCCTCATTCACACCAGCTCGTTACCTATCTGATTATTTCTTATTCTATATTTCAGTGATAGTAGTGATACGTCTTCCATATTTCTTAACACTCGAAATGAGAGCATTTATCCTACTTATGCTTCGTTTGCAAAACCCAACTTTCGCTATCAGATTATTAATTTGATTATTTTCGAAAAATGACCACCGAAGCTGCTTTAGACAGTCTACTGATGCAATAAGACAATTAATCAGAAAAATAATAACAATAAAGCAAGAGACAAATCCAACAGATGATTTGCAACTTATACCCCAAAATCCGCGTATGACAAAGTCTCACATAAATCCACTTCAAGACTTTTCTGGAATTAATATCAATAAATCTGTCAGCCTTGTCAGTTTTGCAGTTTATTTGCCGGATTCCATTCTCTTTTTCCATCGTCTACTTAGTTCCAGTGGACAATAAATGTCTTAATGACAATACGAATAGCCTCATTCACCTTGGCTAAATCAGTTATCTCGTTCACTTTGTCTCTTATTTGTATCTTGTCACGAACCTGAGGTTTTTCGCTTTCAAGCCGAAAGACAAACGAAGGCATTGGCTGATTGGCTTCGCTGGCGGGTTTTGATGCGAATTTTTGTTTTAGTTCAATTGAGATCGTCTGTTTTATCAAGATTTTTTATCATCATCGTCCAGGTTTTTTTTTAACTCTAGCGAGGAGCCCTTGAGCTGGGAATACCAGTCCGTTTATGTTCTTGAATGGAGGCAGAGCACACTAAACGTTACATAGGCAACTTCACGTTTGTACTTTTGGCACAATTTTAGTTTTAAAAATAAACGAAAGAGGTAATGGTGACAGGTTGCTGGCCATTCATCTAAAGCACACCTAGAACCGCAGAGTTAACAAAACTTTACATAGTCAAAATCATATTTTGCGCTTCGCAGCCACTTCTAGCACAATTCTAGGTCCATCTGGAAGAGGTAAAATAATGCCGTCTTTAATGTTGTGCTATATTGAAAATAACTTTCTACATACATACATACATAGACTCCATTGCGCAATCGCTACAAAAATTCCGTCGCAATTATTTTCACATGAAACCAACGCCTACGCTGAATCGAACTAAAATGGCACCTAATTCTCTTTTCCTTGTAAAGTAAGAAATTAGCGCATTCTTTGATTGTGTAATTCTCCGAAAGGGGATATTTGCTGCATGTCAAGGCGATTCAATTATCATGGATCGAGCATTTCACAATGGCTTTGTTTCGCTCCGTAGCAGATAGACGCATAAGTCCTAACTACCTAGGTATTTACAGGCTAGACTTGAAGATTGCCTGATTTTGAGCATGCTAAAAATGCAAAAATACGCAAAATTTTATAAATGACTGTGTACCAAGGAAGTTACTGTTAATCCTTCAAAAAAGTAACGTCGTGGTGACGGATTAGAATAACACGTCTCCGTTTCTTCCGTGGATATTAAAATATTCATCGTTTAAGACATCGGTTCAGGTTTGCTTTACGCGACATCCGAATGAAACTCGAAATTAAACTGGTGGCTTTGAAACATGAAATATAGGCATGATTTACCTACTTGCAACTAAAGCGAGCTATTGGGAACTTTATTTATGCAAAGGTAATTGAGCAACAGCAACAATAGAACTGCAAGTAAAAAATATATTGAAAAAAAAAAAAACAGTTCAAATACGTACCTATGTCTCTTTTTTCTATAAAAAAATAGCGGGGAGTCTTGGACAAATTTCATCATCATCAACAGGACGCTAGTTGTAAAACAGACCTCCGTCATCCGTAGGACGTCCAAAAGGTCAAGTGGACGTCCTACGTGACGGTAAATCCGGGTGCACACTGGAGGTGACGCCGCCAAATGCGTCAGAACGGAATTTTGGTTTATTCTTCATATTTTTCCCGTTGTGTGGGTTTGTATTTTATCGTTGTGGTTAGAATGACGCCTTGTCAGTCCATAAATCAGTATTACTTGCCTTAGATCTCCCGTCTTATTCTAGTCAAAAATTAAAATTACATAAACCGAACGTGTGTTATGTTGACATAGACATTCTTGCAAGGCTGAAAGCCACAAAAAAAAATGTACATACTGGCACTAAGCTACGGCCGGCCACATACGGAATTCCGTTTCGGAATTTCGATTCGGAATATCGAATCGGAATATCCGAACGCATTAAATTCATACGGCGTCTATGGACCAGCCACATACAGACGGAAGTTTTCCGTTCGGAGTTCCGAAACGGAATTCCGTGTGTATGTGGCCGGCCTAAAACTCATTAATGCGCTCAATCGTAATCGTTGTGTACCTTTGATAACATCGAAGGGTTTTATCAAGGATCAAGGGGACATCCTTCCAAAGGTCGATGCCCTCGGAGCTGAGTCACAACCTTGAACTAAAGTATCTCAAGTAGTTTGGGATTGGATAACGCCAGGTGGCGGTTACTCAGCGATTTAATAGATAATTACCAATAGGAAGACCGTGGCGGAAAATATCGAGTGAATAGGGTAGACGAAAAATAAAATGTTTAGTCCGTCAGAAAGATAACTAAAAAATATTAAACACATTCCGTCTGGCGTCGGGTCTAGAATAGCACCTTTCCATTTCTTCCGTGGATGTCGTAAGAGGCGAGTAAGGAATAGGTTTATGTTAGACTAGCTGTGCCCGCGACTCCGTCCGCGTGGAATAGTGACAAATTTCCCCCGTTTTTCCCACATTTTCCACTGTTTCTTCGGTCCTATTGGTCGCAGCGTGATGTTATATAGCCTAAAGCCTTCCTCGATAAATGGTCTATCCAACACAAAAATATTTTTTCAATTCGCACCAGTAGTTCCTTCAGTTTAGCGCGTTCAAACAAACAAACAAACTCTTCAGCTTTATTATATTAGTATAGATTATGCTTTAGGCAACAGGCTAGCGACCTGTCACTATTATGTCTCTTCCACCTGTTTTTAAACCTAAAATTATGCTAGATGTGGCTGCGAAGCGTGAAGTACGGTAGGTACTTCAAGTACCTAGTCATAATCATGGGATTGTCTGTTTCATGTGCTCTGCCTACCCCATTTGGCAACACAGGGGTGACTGAATGTATGTATGTATGTATGACATAGCTTTTAAGTCCTAGAAGACCACGTACGACCCGTACTTTTAGGCGCAGCGCAGACGAGATTTTTGTGCGATCGAGTCTGCGGAGCAATAAAATTTCTGAATGGCGCGGAGACAGTTTCCATTCAGAGTTTTTATTGCTCCGCAGACTCGATCGCACAAGTCTGTCGTCTGCGCTGCCCCTTAACTAGTGCTCTTCAAGCCACCCTCCTTACAGTACCTACCTACTTTTACGTACAATAGTTATGATTTCGTCAATGTAACGTTTCTTGTGCCCTGTCTACCCCATTCAGGAATGCATGCATCTATGTCGGTATGTATGTTCATACCTATTTTTGTTCATTCAGAGTCGGCGTCAGATATCTAAACCTATTATTTCTTCAAACCCGTATCGGCACGTAGTTGCGTACATACATAACATACAGTAATTAGATATTTATGTAACAGAGAAATAAAACGCCGTAGTGTTGCATTTCGCATTTCATTCATTCACTGTCGCTATGTTTGCGCAGTACTTACTTTAGGTATCTTTTGGTTTTAAAACAACGTATAATTTTAATTTTGACTTTTTTAGGTGTCAGCAAGTCAGCAACCTGTCACTATTATCCTCTTTAGCTTATGATTTGACAAAGATATTTGCCGACCACTAGGTATACGTCTTTAGGTATAATAAATAGTCGCTATAGATCTGGTTGGCATGAAATACATAATAATTAGATTTTTTGTAACATCAAAAAGCAAACTTCAGTACCCAGTTCAGTTTAGTAGTACCTACCTATATCCAGATTTCGATTAAAAAAATAAAAGGATCCGAAAATTCCCTTATAAAGGTTTTTTATCCAATGAAAGGTAGGTGAAGCATTTGTAAAACTTTACTAGGTAGGTGATTTTTAACCGACTTCAAAAAGGAGGAGGTTCTCAATTCGACCTAATTTTTTTTTCTTTTTTTTGTTACTCGATATCTCGAAAACCCGTGGACCGATTTTCAAAATTTTTTTTTTAATCGATAGGGTATAACTCGAAATTGGTCCCATTGGCACGAAACCAGGATCTGATGATGGAATCTTGGAGAAATCGAGGGAACTCTTCAAATTTTGTATGGAGATGTACGGTGTTTTCGGTAATTTGTTGATGAAGTCAAGATTTTACATTCAGTAAACAGAATACTTTCAAAATATTGCTAATTTGAAGTCGGTTTTTTTTTGTTTAAAATTATGAATGCTAAAAACAAGAATCAGGAAGACTTGGCAGCAAAAAAAGCAAACCGGTTTGTATCACTATCACAAAATCCGATCGGACATCTGTTGCCTTTCTGCACCGGTATTGGACGTGGATATATCTATATGAGTAGAAGTACCTATCATTTTACAGCCACTTTGACGCTTTTTGACATAGGTAACTAGGTATAGATAGTACCTAAATAATAACTAACTGATAGATAATCTTTCTTTCTACCGGGTATGCTGCAGATCAATGAAAAACTGACCATCAGTTAGATGGTACATTTTTAGAAAATTTATAGTTTAGGAAATAATAATTTTATTGATACGTACAAAAGGCGGTTATTACAAAATTTAAAACACAGACATCTATGCAATTATTGTACCTATAGAGGCACTATTTACTTAAGATCTAATATGTCATTGTTCACAGTGCAAAAATCAAATATGTTGAATACAAGTTAATAAAATAAAAAATAATTTAAACTATAAAAACCAAAAATAATAAAACTAATACTAACAAACCAAAACAAAAAATTGAAAAATAAAAATTAAAAGTACAAACCTACACACTACAATATTCCAGTCCGCGCCGTACCCAGTCCAAAAGTTCCCATAACCCCAGCAGCATTGCCCCTCTGAATGGCTAAGGCAATCTTCTGCACCAGGTACGACCCGGAGCGGAGGTCCAAACCCCTGTTGCGCAATCTCCGGCCCAATTCCCCTACCAAAGATTTGGCCTCAGCCCCCCAGGGGCCAGCCGTTTCGACCGCAAAAGGGACAAAGTCGTACGTCGGTTCCAAGGCCGAGTACTTGAGGTGTTTGGATTTTGCAGCATTTTCAGCCGCAGACCCAGCAGACCTCGACGTACAGCCTAAGTGAGACGGAGCAAACGTACTTACGCATGTCGCATCCCACAAAAGGCAACGCCCCCTCTGCCAGGGAACCAACGTCAACCCATCAGGCCTTTTGCCGTCGCTACGACTCAACCCTGGAGGTTCCAACGCACAGGGCACATTCGCTGCCACCATTGCCCGTTGAATCAGGCTGTTAATAGAGTGATGGCGGGAGAAGCGGCCGGCGCATCGCTGACAACTTAGGCCGTGATGACCATCTTCCTCCACCATCACCCCACACACACAAAGGTGTCGCTCGCACACCTTGCACCCCAACCTCAGCGACACTGCTACTCGGAGGGGATCATTGTCCAGAAAGGTGCCGAGCTGGGGCGAAGGCAAAGCCTGCAACCATGCACCTGCCTCTGGGCACACCCCCGCCTTCAATCGCGCAACATCCGAGCCCGTAGCCCGATCCATTAAGCCCCCCCAAGTGCGCTCGCAAGCAATCTCATCCCAGTGCCTCTGTATAGCGCGATCGTCCGGCCACCGGTCTCCTGCACCCAACGACGACCAAACCGCCAGTGCCTCCGGCACAAAGGTCAGAGGGACCCCACAGCCATAATTAGGAAGAATGCGAGCTACAAGGTCCCCCACCCCATGAGCCGAAGCCAGAAAAGCGATCAAGCCAACGTCGTGCACACGCCGCACTCCTAAGCCCCCGTACCTCACGGGAAGCGACGCCTGACACCACTGCGAGTCATTTAGGTGGACATTAATGACCCCTTCCAGCGCGCCCCTGATGGTGTCGTCTACCCGCCTAACTTCACCCTCAAATAGCCAGATAGGAGCCGTTCTCAACAGGTACACCATCCGAGGCATGGAAAAACAATGTCTTAACAAAGTTAAAGCGACATGCGCAGATAAGTGTCCGAGGTGATTCCTGGCTAAAACCAAAGATTGCCTCTTGGCTTCAAGGGCCGAGGAAACTCCTTCGGGAAAAATTGGTGCGCCAAGCAAGGTTAACCCGGTTTTGTTTAAAATCTTAATCCCCGGGATCAAAGATTGAATACTCCACAAAGATTCCCTGCTCAGCGCCCCACACGAGTACAGTTCGCATTTTTCCGAATTCACCTCAAGCCCTATCTCCTTCAAGGCAGGCAAAAGTTTCTCTAAATCGGCCAAAACCTCATCCGGACGGCCGCCAATAGTCCCATCATCCAGGTACCACACGTTTAATGGAGAGCCTAAATCCACGATGATCCTGTGCATAGCGAGGCAAAAAATCAGCGGTCCCAACGGATCCCCCTGCTGCGCACCCACCTGCGAAGACACCAAACTACCGTTGAAATAAAGGTGACTTGCCTCGCGATAGCATTGGTGCAGAAAGGGATACAATGAAGGGACTTTATCCAGCACTTCTTTCAAGATTATATCCCTTTCAACACTGTTGAAAGCATTCCTTATGTCAACCTTTACCACAACAGCACCGGTAGCCTCGCCTGCGAATGCAAAGGATCGCGTGGCATGTATAGCCGCCTCACACAGTCGCAGTTTAGGTACCTATTCCCAAATTTATGAACGTACTGTATGGAACACGTTTTCTTTGTTTATCATTGGAGAGATAAATAAAAAAATAAGTAGATAGGTACCTAGGTACGTAGCTGTTTCTCGAAAAAGCGATGCGCAATCTTACCCCACCACTAAAAATCTGGCCAAGTTTATTGCCGACCACTATCAGTGAAGATCTAGTGAGTAGGTATCTCTGATTGGAAGATCAAATTTATTTCTGTGTGACCTTGTCAGGCGTAGAGTAGGATTTTATAAAGTAGGTACAAAATATTCAGTGAAAAAGAATCAGGTAGATAGGTACTTATGACTAAAAATTTCAAGACTGATCATTTTTATCTTCGTCTGAGGCCCTAAATTGGGTAGTTATTTAGAATCAGGGCGGGTGTAACTTGTAACTATAGCATTAGCAGACTGATATACAGGTATACTTATAGTAGGCAGGTACCATGTAATTATTCAAAAGACCTCAATAACTAAGTAGGTATAAGGTTGGTAAATATGTACAGACAGAAGAGCCTAGGACGGGTCAAAATGTGATGATCTGATGATTGATACACAGAATAAAAGGTAGGTACATACGTACCTACCTAATCTTGCCGTAATGCCGTTACAAGTAAGTTTATTCATTTGAGCTAAAAGTACGTTTACAAATTTTGATATTAGTATTTTTACTACGCGATCTGTCTCATATAGGTACCGACCTAAGTAAATTTAAGATCAATCAGCAAACGTTCAATTACTGTTTCACTCCGTTCCTGGGACATAGCTACCTATATCAAGAATAGTTCAAACACACAGCAACCAACAATCTAACTAGAAACGTAATCTATGTTCTCCACTAGAGAACAAACCATGGCATGAGTAGGGGAGAAAGTATTTGCATTTAACTTTGTACCAACTCAATTCGAACCGACATTTTTATGAGCAGACTAAATCTAGTAAAACGACGCTGTGAATCGAGTTAAAACCTAATAAATACTCGTAGATTTAGTAGAAGATAGTCTCTAGTTTGATGTAGATAGTTTTCCATGTTAGAATTAGAAACAATCCAAGCATATTTAACGCGGCTACCGGTTTTACAACCGCAAATCGTCGTACAATCCATCATTCTAATTCTAACCTAACTTTTCACACAACTTGACTTATTTCTCACTCGAAATGTGTAAATAATGTAGTTTTTCTTGTACTTACGCGAAAAGTTCCGTGTGTAAGCACTTCACAGACACAAAAGTCACAGACACATTCACTAGCGGCTAGCGACCGACGTGGACGGCCGCGGCTGACTGCGCGGGCGGCGATCCAAACGGTTCGCCGCTGCGCTTGCGTTCGGATACACGTTGCGCGGGATTTGACTAGGAATACATGACTGGCTGACACATTTTTGTGCGAATATACTGTTCCATAATACGATTTAGCATAATTTTGGAGTGAGAGAGTAAATTTCTCCCTCTAAAATTGCTCCAAGTTGTATGCTATATAGTGTAGTTTGAACACGTGTGTTAATGTGTATAGTGTGCAAGCCAGTTACACAGGAATTGTATTGTATTGTATTGTATGACTCTTTATTGTACATAAAACAAATATATAAAACAAAATACAGGATAACAGTTTATGAATATTTATGTGTTAACCCGTGTGTCGTAGGTTAAGAGTTAAGAATAACGCCTCTTCCTTTCTTCCAAAAAAAGTCCTAAGAAGGTACTAAGGTAATAGGTTTAGGAGACAGGCTACCAGGCTTGCGCCCTATCACTGTTAGTTAACCTTTCACGTCTGATTTTTTTATGCTAAAACTCCCTACGTGAAATAGCCCTGGTTCGTTTGAGTAATGTTTCATGTGCTCCATCATCATCATCATCAGCCTATGTATGCCCCACTGCAGGGCACAGGCCTCCTCTCAGTACGAGAGGGCTTGGGCGATAGTTCCCACGCGGGCCCAGTGCGGATTGGGAACTTCACACAACGTTGAATTACTTCGTCGCTGTGTGTAGGTTTCCTCACGATGTTTTCCTTCACCGTATAGCTCGTGATAATATCAAATTTGATATCGCACATAAATTCCGAAAAATTCAGAGGTGCGACCCCGGGGTCTGAACCCACGACCCTCTGCTTGAGAGGCCGCATTTCATGTGCTCCGTTTGAGTTTAAAGACTGGATTGTATGTATGTTATTTGTTATTTTGTTAATTTAATTAGATTCATGTATAACCTCAATTCTAATTCACTATGATTAAGAGCGTGCACACAAAATTCGGTGATTTTGATGATTTTCAAATGCTTTAGAAAGCTATAAATCCTTAAGTTTTTAAAGAAAAACTACTGTAACATATAACTAAACTCTTTTTCTAGGGATTAACGGAAAGAAATATTTTATTAGCAACACAGATTTCTTTTACTTAGCCAATTTGTTGAA
This sequence comes from Adoxophyes honmai, assembly GCA_005406045.1. Taxonomy (NCBI): domain Eukaryota; kingdom Metazoa; phylum Arthropoda; class Insecta; order Lepidoptera; family Tortricidae; genus Adoxophyes; species Adoxophyes honmai. The sequence goes on along the minus strand of BHDV01041119.1, from coordinate 42,953 downwards.
GGGTTTTCGCAAAAATACGCGTCAGAGCTGTCTTTCACTTGAAAATTTTCCATTAAAATTTACCATAAACGATATAAACTTGTAATTATCTGATAGACAATATAGTCTACTGGGGATTAACGGAGAGACATGCATCAAATTATTGGTTTTTATTAATCAAATATCATTTTACATAATTTCAAAGTTGAACTATTACTTTATTTTTTTTCTCATTGATTTTAATGTAATTACAAATGAAACAATTTTATTGTAAATTTACAGAATATGTTTAGTCTAACCATATTTTTTTTATGGCTAAATATGAGTTAGTTTATTTTTTACGATTTTTTAAACATTGGTCCAAAACCACTAAGGTCAGGTGGGGGAAGAGAAACGCAGGGATAAGAGGGCTCTACAGACCACAATCACTCATAACTCGACGAGTTATGGTCTGTGGTGCCTCTTACCCCTGCCCTGCCCCTGAATTTCTCTTCCCCGCCTGATCTTATAATTACGTTCGTAAAAAATGTGTGCGCCCTCTTAAACTCAAACGCCTGTTGGCACTGGTATTCGAACTTGCTTCATTGCATCGCGCGGCTGCATTTCATCTCGCTATCTCTCAGCTAAATAACTTCACTCTCTTCTAACTCAATTATTTACTTCACATTAACAATACTAGAAGCTTTATAACTTTTAGACGCATTGTTATGAATCTGATCAAAGGAACACCCATGTTAAAGGCATTGTTAAATGAAGAACAGCGCCATCTAGTAAGCTTTAGATGAACTAATTTACACAATGAAATTATTTGTCACTTTTGTAGATTTTAAAATGAAACACTGTTTCAATAAAATCGCATTGGTTTATTTATTGTAGAAGAAATTGTATTGGTATATTTTAGTTAACGATCAATCGCAACATCTGGCAGCAGTAACGACATCTGTTGACGATTTTTAGAACTAGAAGTAAAACCTTACTTGTTGAAAATTTTATGTTAAGAAATAAAAGTTTTCTTTCCCAGAATGTACCTGTGTATTTATTAATCGGTCCTTAGTATATTCGTCTAATCTAACTTTAACGAAACGGAATAAACAAGATATTTTAAATACTTTTGATTTTTTTACGTCTAAATGGGCATTACCTTTAGAGAAAATAGAAATACAATATACTTATTTGCAGCTGAATTTTCCACCTACTGACTAAAAAATATCTATTGATTTGATACGCTAAATAAAAGAGGACCGAAAATGCTTTCAAACTGAAGCGACTCCTAGCGCCACCTAGTATCAGATGAGTGAACTAATTTGGTTGCAACAAAACATTCTTCAAGCACGCGAGATATTCTCAATTTATTTATCCTTGTATTTGATACATTAATTCTAAATTTATATTTAAATGCTTGTCTAATGATAGAATCTTATTTACTGCTAGTTTTCAAATAAGCCACTATGGTAATCCGTGGATCACCTTGCGAAGAGAATGGATAGATTTTCTGATCTAGAATAATTATGTATGATACGCTGTTACATTTATTGGATGGTATCGTGTGATTTATAAGCTACAAGCTTTTGTCCGCGGCTCCGCTCGCGTTAAATTCGGGGTATCACAGAAGAGATAGCACACATACCAATTTTATAGCTTTCTACATTGAAAACTTCCACTCCTCACTTTAGGGAAATGGGGGGTTTTGAAGAGACAAAATGTAGTCTATGTCACTCTCCCTGCCCTAAACTCTACAAAAAAAACACGTCAATCCATCGCTCCGTTTAGCCGTGAAAGATGGACAAACAAACAAACACACTTTCACATTTATAATATTGGTACGGATATATTGGTACGGATAATGACTGGAATTTTAAATAAATTAGAACCAATGAACGAAAACTACTACAGATCTATTTTTTTTAACTTGCCTATTTGCCAGAATTGACAGACAAACATATTCGGAATATAGACGTAGAGCAGATAGAGGTATCCAAATCAACCCCATGTACCTATGTTCCGAGATTTTTTTGAAGTTTCCGAGTTCGTAATTTTTTCTAACACCTCTTGACCTAAAAGACATTATTGGACACAGAGGCGTGAAATTGTTGAAATGAGATAACACGCTTGATTTTTTTTTCAAATTGATGAATAGTGTGCCTTGCAAACACCAAATAGGTACAAGTCGCAAAAAATACGGAAAAAAATTGTAACTCGTAAAGTTCAAAAAATCACGGAACATACATGGGGTGATTCGGATATCCTGTGGGTGGACTATCTCTGGACTTAGGCTTGACAATATTTTTTTGGGATACCCTGAATGTATGATTTTTGCTGTCAAAAATGCCGATCTTCTTCATTCATGGATGGGGATGCTGATATAATGTGACATCCCTAACACGTGTCTGTACGTCTAGTGTGTTCAAAACGATCATGCAGTCGTTGACGAATTCGTTTGCGAGTTATCGCGGAATTGTATGGAGACGCATCGACCGCAGCAGTTGGGCAAACGTTCCGCTGGCGGTACTGTCACAGTTTCATACAATTTCGCGTTAATTCACAGACTAAATCGACGCGACTCTTGACCGTCTTTATTACACTAGACGCTCTGAGTTCATCATCATCATCATCAGCCTATATACGTCCCACTGCAGGGCACAGGCCTCCTCTCAGTATGAGAGGGCTTGGGCTATAGTTCCCACGCGGGCCCAGCTTTGAATTACTTCGTCGCTGTGTGTAGGTTTCCTCACGATGTTTTCCTTCACGGAATAGCTCGTGATAAATATCAAATTCAATATCGCTCATAAATTCCGAAAAATTCAGAGGTGTGAGCCCACGACCCTCTGCTTGAGAGGCCACAGGTCGAACCGCTGGGCTACCACGGCTACACGGCTCTGAGTTCGCCGAGTGCGAATTCACGATGTTTGCACCTATTTCAGTGCGCCATGCATTTCAGAGCATTAAAAGTTCGCAAACACGCTATTCTTAGACCGAAAGTGCATTCCCCGAATTCCCGCCTGACTATTTCGGTGGCGCCGGAATAGATCGAAATAAACTCATTAATAAATATTGATTAAAAGCTATTTTTTTATTAAAATCTGTTGTAAGCGCGTTTATTCGTTGTTTACTATAAGAACAGAATATGTTCCCGTGTGGTGTCGGGATAGAATAACACCTCTCCATTTCTTCCGCGGATGTCGTAAGAGGCGGCTAAGGATATCGGTTTAGGTATATTTTAGCGACGGGCTAGCAACCTGTCACTATTATTTCCAAATGGAGTAGGCAGAGCGCACGGAACGTGACATAGGCAAGCCATGATTACGACTATTTCTTCACGCTTCGCAGCCACTTCTAGCATAAGTCAGCAGGAAGAGATTCCTTAAGGGATATGTTCACCTTTGTACTTGTGTTTTGTTCTGTGCTTGTTGATTTGTCATGTTTATTTTGTACAATAAAGAGTTACATACATACAACATACATACATACATAAGTTTAGTTTGAAAACGGATGGAAGACGTAGTATATTAGTGATAGGTTGCTAGCCTGTCGCGTAAAGTATACCTTAACCTTTCCTTAGTCCTTAGTAGAATAGAGAAGTGTTCTATCCCGAACTATACGGGAAAAATGGCATTAAAACGTGATAAAGTCTGGAAAATTTAAAACATTAGGTACTGTGATTAGGTACTAGTTTATCTAGCAAGCTGTTATATAACGGCTATAGGTCACCAACTCAATTGCGAGCCACATTCCAAACGACCAAGGTTTTCATCTGATATTTGTAAAGATCAAAGATCGTCTATATCGAGAAAAGCGTAAGATTAATCGTTATATCGTTAATGAGTTATGAACAATTAATTCACTCACTCACATGCTTTATGGTTGTCCAGAGCATCTATACTCTGTCGGTTTAGGTACTTAACTAAAAGTAAACAAACTTTATGTCAGATTTGACAGGTTAAGAACGTTTTTTTTACCACCCAACTTTTTTCGGACATTCAAAAAGTTTAGCAAAGGAAGGAAACAATAAAAAAAAATGTTGATGCCTGAATTTACCTAATACCAGAAACAATCGGAATTAGAACTCTAACGTTCATCAGATCAATAAAATATTACGAAGATTCCTTTGCTAAACTATTTGAACATCCGAAAAAAGTTGGGTGGTAAAAAAAAAGTTATTAACCTGTCAAATCTTACTAACATTATAAACGTGAAAGTTTGTGAGTATGGATGGATGGATGTATGGATGGATGTATGGATGGATGGATGTACCTATGGATGGATGGATGGATGTTTGTTACTCCTTCACGCAAAAACTATTGAATGGATTTTCATGAAACTTTACAGTAATGTAGCTTAAACATCAGAATAGCACATAGACTACAATTTATAAAGATTTTGTTTGAATTTTTCAAAATATAACGATAAGTGTCGAGAAAGTAGGAAATCTAATGTCTGCTGGCTATTCTGGCGGGCGCTTCCTAATAATAATTCCGAAATCTCTTCTGTGTTAGCCCGAATTTAACGCGTGCGAAGCCGCGGGCAGAAGCTAGTCTGACATAAAGTTTGTTTTACTTTAAGTTAAGTACCTACCTAAACCGACAGAGTATAGTGTAATTATATCGGTTAAGAAACGTGTCGATTTCGTTTGCGTATCAACGCGAAGAATTCTATGGAAACTGAGACAGCGCCACCAAGCGGCACGTTTCCACAACTGCCGCGGTCGACACATTTTCCCACACAATTCTTCACGTTAATACGCAAACAAAATCGACGCATTTCTTGATTGATTTCATTACATTAGACTCTCAGTACCAAAACTACGGAACATGAAAGTGTCTAAATATTGTAGCTTGGATTGCTGATAGGATATTTTCAACCACGTGTTGTATCATGTTAGAATAATTTCTGAAACCACAGAAGAAATGGGTCATTGTCAAGCATGGCAATTTTTTTCGCCAAAAAATGAAACACGTGATTTATAAAAATCAAAGGTATATTACGACTC
>BHDV01041118.1:50241-78088 GCA_005406045.1 Adoxophyes honmai | reverse complement strand
TATTATAATTACGTTCGTAAAAAATGTGTGCGCCCTCTTAACAGTGCAGCACAACAGTTTTTATGAAGATTCATCGACAAACCATGGGCTCTAAGGCCAAAAGCTTTCGGTCCTCCACTATAAGTAAATATTCTTCGGATATTAAATAACGACTATTTGCGTCGGTTAACAAATGGCAATTGCGATTAAGTTTGTCAGCAACAAAGCTCCATATTTCTATCTGGGTGAATTTCAACAAGCTCAGAATTTTCCTAATTTTGGTGGCATTTTTTTATTTTGTTTTCTGTGACAAAATTTTATGTTAATAATGCGTATAGCCTGACAACATTGAGGATAGAACCTATAGAGTACTAATGTCATCTTGGTTGTTCGGAAATTATTCCGCAAAACAATTGAAGTGATCGCTGTGCTCTTATTGGCCGGTCCAAGATCGCGCGTAACGCTAGTGCCTTTTTCTCTACGGTTATTGGCTCTGTACAGTACACATTTTATCATAAAAATGGCGAAAAATATACCAAAAGATGCAAGAAAAACCTTTTAAATACGATTAAGTATTTAAATCAAAGAAAGGACGAAGGACTGAATAGCATTCCATTGAAAAATGTTTTCAATTGGTAAGTGACATGACTGGTACTGACACTTTACAGTGCGGTTGTATTGAACTGGTTAGATGTTATACTTAAACTTAATAGATTTTATTTTCTCATATAATGTGTATGTAGATCCACGATAAAGGAATAAAGGTCCTATTATCGAATCGCAGACTGAACGTTTTACTATCGAGGTTGGTGGTCCTGAAAGCGACACAACATCTGACGAAGATCAAACTTCACCAGAGTCAGAATATGAAGAATACAGAAATATTGAGTACCTGGAATCGAATTTTGACGAATAGGTAATATTACAAAGCTCTGATTCTCTGGGTTAGATCCCCGTGTGGTGACGGGTTAGAATAGCACCTCCCCCTTTCTTCCCGTGGGTGTCGTAAGAGGCGACTCAGGGAAAGGGTTAGTGTATTGTGGGCGATGGGCTAGCAACCTGTCACTACAATCTCACGTTTAACTATCTGGTTATCCTGAAATTGCTAAACGTGGCACTGGATTTCTTAATTCATGTGCTCTGCCTACCCCTTTTGGGTGAGAATTATGTATGTATGTATGTCTCTATGTCTGTTTCTCTGTAAACAGTGTTTTGGTATTATTCAAATATCAACACAAACCAATACACACCATGCTGACTATACATGACGTATGCACATTATTGCCATACGTAAACTGATAGTAGCGACACCGTGTCAGGGCTAAATAGATAGTTGTCAGGCTTTAATAAATCATAATCAATCTTGTGCATTAACGGCCTTTCATTATACATAGTAGTTTTAGAGATATTATCTTATTAATGATTTGGCTGCCACCAAAATTGCTTGTTACCCACCAAAATTAGATTTATAGGCCACCAAAGTTGCACATTTACTCCAAAATTAGACATTTGTCCTAATTCAATGTAAACAATGTAATTTTTTAATCAAGTTGAAACGGAAAGAAATATTTGATCAAAATCTGTACAAAAAAACGTAGCAAACATTTTTTTTAATTTTTTTTTCGAGCCAAATACGAATAATAATAAAAAAATAACCGTAACATTCACCTCTAATTTAACTCACTAATCCAAAAAATAAATTAGTACATGCCTTACTTACGATTCACGCAAAAATAAGCATTGATACAATACATAATTATACCACCAGAATTGCATAGAAAAGTATTTTAATGCACCAAAATTAAATATTTGCTTGCTCAACGGACAGATTCAGCAAGATGCTGCACGTGCATCATTACTCAGCTCAGGAGCGCGTCTAAACGAACAAGTTAACACACTTTCGTCGGTCGTATTGCTTTTCGTTCGGCCGTAAAATAAAATTCAATATTTACCACCAAAATTGTCAATTTCTCTCGGACAACTTTTAAAGTCTGGTTTTAAGTATCTATTCATGTACTAATCTTTATTTATATAATGTTATAACTGTATTAAACTAACGAGAAATAAAATTACAGGCAGTTTTACGTATATAAATGTATATTTCAGTTACAGCATATATATTTATCGAGAATAACAGATTCCGGACCCCACACCAAAATTATAATTTAGACAAAAAAACATTTTTTTTTCTAACTTTGTATGACTTTGAGAGCAATATGCGATTTGGCTTAATATAATAATTTGTGTATACTTTTCAGAAAAAAAAAAGTAAAATAAAATGATAAGTCCACACTATAATTATCAGCTCCGCCGCTAAAATGTACCATCAAACCAATTGATTCCTGACCCACAATAGAACTTATTCGCAGTGAACGTCATAGTGACATTGCATTGCTTGACAAAGGAAATGTTTATGACGTTTATTGTGACAACGTTCTGCGGTGGGTCATGAATCAGTTGGTTCGATACTCACTGGGATAATCACCCATCTTTTCCATCGCCTTCTCTAAGCTGTGGTAGAGTTTCATTTTTGTCTTCTTTAATTTTCTGCGGTTTGGGGGCTTCTGGAAAACGATGAAAATTTGAATTGAGTAAATGATGTAGGTAATAATTTCCTTATTTCATTTTGGTAATAACTCTAATAGTTTTTTGACATAGTGTATGCTGGATATAGCTAGTTATTAATAAAACATAGCTCTTAGCCTCAATTCACACCAAAAGAGCAGCGCAGCGCGGCGTAGCGGAGCGCAGTTTCAGTGTCACGAGAATTTCAACTGTATTTTCATTACAATAAGACTTATTATCGCATGAGAAACTCTAACGATGCGCGCGGATGCCCGCGGATCCGCGGGAATTCCAGCGCATTCCATAAACAAAGCCGTGCGACTGCGCGAGCTGTCGCGGGAATGCCCGAGGATGCTCGAGTAGTCGCGACGGCCGCTGTCAATACATATGTCAATATGTCAATAATTATGTAAATTCCAGCGACTTCCTACGCATTCCAGCGGCTTCTCGAGCAGTCGCAGGAATCCTCGCGCATTCTCCACGGAGCGGGTCGCTGCGCTACGCCGCGCTGCGCTGCTCTTCTGGTGTGAATTGAGCCATATTCTACGGCTAATCAACTATGGATACAAATATTATGTAACCAGCGTTCCTCATGAAGTTGTGAGCCTTTTGTATGTTGCCTCACCTTTTAGGAGCATCTTCTGCAGCGTGAAGAATGGCTCTTCCACAAGCACGCACATCGCCACCGACAGAGCACCTGAGTACAAAAGGTCGCCCGCAAACCTAGAGAACTGAAATCGCAAAATAAAAATGCATAGCGTTGCTTTGCGATGACAACGTGATACTCGGAAAAATAATATTTTCAGTGCGATATGAGGCAGAACAGATGCCATATATTCTTTTCTTTTACTAAATACCGAAATGTCATAACTGCATGCGAAGCTAAATTTAATTACAGCATATTTATATTCAAGTTTATAATGGTAAAATCTCTAGCAAATATTGTCAATATTGAGCTTTTTAGAGTGGTTTTCAAAAACAATATTTTATGAGGCTGGAGTGGCCTCATACGCACTAGAAAAAAGTTCAAGTTTGACTCGAAACGACCTCATGCGCACTGGCTGAAAGTCCTTCGAAAATGACACCGCAGTGAACATGCTAACTTATAATATACTATTCCTAATCAGACCGGCCCATAAATATTATGAATTAATCGTTCGTGCCAAAAGTTTCGACCAGATCAAGAAGTTTAGTAGACTCACCACGGCATCCATAGAGAAGTAAACCGGCGTGACGGAGGAGGCGCCTCTAATGTCCTGAATAGGATAGTGGAACAGGTATATGGCGTAGGAGATGCGGGCCACGAACTTCCACAGCCGCAGCGACAGGAACCAGTTCACGGGGCCTGCGCGGAGAAGGAGCCGTCAGAGGGTTGCGCTGCGGGGCGCGGTACATGTGCCTACTGCCCCGCGCCCCGCCTGACGTAGTCCCAACAAAATGAGCCAGTCAAGACTGAGTGAGAACAAATCAGTCAAATTCTTCTGTTGCGTATGAAGAAAATAATATAGCTGTAGGTAGAAGATCACGGGTGAAGGGAGATGAGGACGAACAAAACCGCAGAATAATACACAAGAAAATGAAATTACACATAAAATAATGGTCAGCGTACCTCCGTATCCGTGAACACAGGCGATTATAAGCCAGCAGAGCGCCAGCGCCCAGGCTGGCCGTCTGAGGGAGATGTTCAGTCTGTTAACGAACTGGTTATCCCAGTCATCTTGCAAGCTGAGGTGCACTATGGAAAAGCTGTAGGCAAACATGGTCAGCGACAGGATGTGACACGCAGCTATGACCCACTGAAAAATTAAGCGTGATACATGATTGGGCTGGAATTGTGGTAGCACTTTTGTGTTGTCGTAAGAACTATACTCATTTTGTATTATCGTCTATAATTGTAGACTTTATGGAGTGGTTGTTACCCGTGAAAGGTCCATTTTTTGTCCTCTGAAGACATGCAAGATGTAGCCGCATCCCATGCCGAGGATGAACATTGGGCATCGCAACAAGACGTTGCAGTAATGCACTGCATAGTATTCGTTAATAGCTTCAGGTGATGATTCACTGTAACATGAAAAAACAAAACTATCTAACCTCCTAACGACCAGAGTTTTTTTTCCGCAGATGGGGTTGCGGCCCAAAGGCCTTTTTATAGGTTTACATGGTACCGGCCCAGGACTTTCGACGCACAAATATATGGCTTAGGATTATCATATGAGCCTGGGATTTTTTCGCCATCATTAGAGGCATGAGTAGAAGGTCAGGAGGTTACGAAAACACCAAAATCTAAAGACCTTTTTATAGGCCTACGGGTCGCAGTCTCTCAAAATATGAATTATTTAAAACCTGTATTTTTAGTTTTACAAGACCACTTAGAGTACGAATTTAATGTACTTTTATGATATTAAATCGTAGGTTAACAATATCATGTAAAAAATAACCTGTTTGTTTTTTACAGTTAAAATATTTTTTTCATACCTTCCATTACCACTTGCAATTGTGATATTTGCCTCGAAAGCTACATTTTTGTAATAATTTTTATCAATTAACGAGAACACTGATGTGTTCAATCATATAAGTCAAATCAAGTATTTTTTCAACGGAAAACAAGTAAGAAATTAGGCACTATAATTAACGATGTTGAAAATTCCTATGAAAATGGGGTAGCAGCCCGTAGGCCTTTTAAAAGGTTTGGTTAAATTACTATTCGGTCTTAGTAATTATTATTTTTATGCATTGTTCCTATTTATTTTATGTACTGAGAGTCAAATTTGATGCAAAACACAAATAACCATACAATGACAAAAAATCATGCTACAGAAAAATCAACTTTATTAGCAAATCACAATATTTCACACACAATATTTCTCATTAATATGAATAAGGTTCATTTGACATGAGTTATACGTTTAATTTCAATAAGCATGCATATTTATAATCCTTTTTACTGAAAACAGGGACAAAGTTGTGATAAAAACCCGTATACCTTTTAAAATCCAAAAGTATGTTACCGCCCGTATACCTTCTAATAGGCCTTCTAAATAACCAGCATCGTATTAAAATAAATAAATCAGGAAGGTGAAAAATATGAATGATTTTACATAGATAGACATCTTAGGCATCATTTGCAATAAAAATACCCACAGTATTTGCGAAGATAGCATCGAAAAACATGGATTCTTTCAACACTTGTTCGACGTCAGGCCATTTTTTTGGATGTTATGCCAAAACTGACAGATTTTTGGCTATAGGTTTGCATTCGTTGACAACTTCAAACTTCACATATTCGTTCAGAACACATTTCAAATCATTATGCGGTAAATTTGAAATTCTATGACAGATTTAAAATGAACCTTTTAAAAGGCCTTCGGGCGTCTATCAGTTGAAATTGACTTAAAGCTTGGGCCGGTACCACTACTCACTCAAAGGCCTTTTAAAAGGCCTTTGGGCGTTAGGAGGCTAAAGGCTGGAATAGGTATTATGCATCGTGTGGGTTACATTCGACCAAAATGGGCAAAAAAAACCCTGATTGAACAGTGTAATTACAGGTTAGCTTTGGAATTTATGAAGTCGCCTAGCTTTTACGGTTCTTGAGATACGACGGGCAGACGTCGCAGTAAATAGGGTCCCGTTTTCACCCTAAACTAGGTACTATAATTATTTTTACGTTTGCATCCTAAGCAGACTTCGATTTAATTGTGCGCCATCTATATATTATCACAGCGATAACACTAAAAAAGAAATATTGCGCGTCAACCTAACGCCACGGTTCTAACAGAGATGGCGCGCACTGACGACTGAGACTCATGCCCAGGGAGCGAAACTTTGGTGCCGGTGACGTCATTATGACGCGAATAAATTGGCATATAGGGAGTGTTTATAAATTATACACTACATAATTACCTTTACCACGCTTTGACAGATGCAACAGTTGTCACTAGCACGCCGAGTTTATAGTAATGTCAAACTTTATACTCAACCTTACACAAATAAATTAAAGACGCTTTCAGCTCGCGTTATTCGATGCATATATCATTCGTTAGCGTTCAACTTACGGTGCCGATATACGTCGTTACCGAAAAAATAGTGACAAGGAAAGCTATTTGTTTATATTAATTTATCTAAATACAACATTTTACTGGGCAATGTATTTGAAGAAAAAATTATGTTCAGAAGAAAACGAAAAACAACAAACCAAATTTCTTTTACAGAACAGAACGTCTTAAACGTCTGTCATCGACATCAAAGTTTTGCTGCCTGATTAATAATCTATAATCTAGTAAAAACACTCTGTATGAAGCTTGACGTCATACGGCTGTCAACGGCACCAAGTTTCGCTCCCTGCTCATGCCGATCTCGTGGCCTTAGGGTCAGTTCACATCGAGACGAACCGCGACGCGGCGCTGCGTGCACATTTTTAATAGTGGAACTCAAAATGTGCGCGCAGCGTCGCGTCGCGTCTCGTCTCCTTGTAAACTGACCCTTAATTCGTGTCCACGGCTGTAATGAGCCCAAAACATGTCTAAGACGTCGACGTTATTTTAACCAACAAAAAACCATGATAAGTTCTGGCTTTTGGAAACGTTAGGACAGTGTTCAGGATGTACATAATTACAGTAGAGCCATCGGTGAAACAGGGAAGTTGTAGCTGATCAAAAAGTTGAAGGCGGTGGTGGCGGCGAGAGACGCGAGCAGCGCGGCGGCGAGCGTGGCGCACGCGGCGCGGCGCCCGCGCAGCATCCCGCTCAGCACTAGCGGGGCCAGCACGTACAGCTGACAGTCCAGCGACAGATACCACGACTGAATCAAGCACTGCGGTAAGAGAATCCGCCAGTTAACCAGCGGCGTGCAATTCGCACACGCCTATAGATCGTGAACATGAATCGAAATAGGATGTCAAAATAGAAGTGTATAGCGCTTTCTACATAATTTCATAGGGTATTGTTAGGCTCAATTCACACCAGAAGAGCGGCGAAGGGCAGCGAAGCGCAGCGACTCGCTCGGTAGAGAGGGCGCGAGGATTTCCGCGACTGCTCGAGAAGTCGCTGGAATGCGCGGGAAGTCGCTGGAATGCGCGGGAACTCAGAGATCTCTGGGCGGGATACTGCCAGCGGCCGCTCGCGACGGCTCGGGCATCCTCGGGCATTCCCGCGACTATTCGCGCTGTCACACGGTTTCGTTTATGGAATTCGCTGGAATTCCCGCGGATCCGCGGGCATCCGCACGCCTCGTTGTAGTTTCTCATGCGGTAATAAGTCTTATTGTAATGAAAATAAAGTTAAAGTTCTCATGACACTGAAACTGCGCTCCGCTTCGCCGCCATTCGTCGCTCTTCTGGTGGGAATTGAGCCTTAACGTAAGATTGAGTTGTTGATTGATTAAAAAGCCGTGGTAGCCTAACGGTTCGACCAGTGGCCTCTCAAGCAGAGGGTCGTGGGTTCAAACCCCGGGCTCGCACCTCTGAATTTTTCGGAATTTATGTGCGATATCGAATTTGATATTTATCACGAGCTATTCGGTGAAAGAAACCATCGTGAGGAAACCTACACACAGCGAAGAAGTAATTCAACGTTGTGTGTGAAGTTCCCAATCCGCACTGGGCCCGCGTGGGAACTATAGCCCAAGCCCTCTCATACTGAGAGGAGACCTGTGCCCTGCAGTGGGACGTATATAGGCTGATGATGATGATGTAAGATTGAGTTAGCTAATTTACCGTATAGACAGGGTTGACGAAGTTCTGAACGTGAAGGAGTGCGCTCCACCAGTATTGGCGGCAAGAGTTGACATTGACGGCCATGGTGTCCCAGCCGGGCCCATCGGCCACGTGGTGCGCCAGCGAGGCCTGCAGCAGCACGGCGGCCGCCAGCAGCGGGAACAGCCGCAGGTAGCGCGTCAGGTACAGCCGGGGCAGGCTCCGGAGCAACGACGCTGGAAGTTTCATTGCGATACTGTAGTAAAGTTGACGTCGTTTTGAAGGCACGCAACTGTCAGGTTTATGGTTGAGAGAAGAACGTTTTTAATTAACGCCGCTTGAAATAAGATTAGTTAGAGAAGCGCAGTTGTCTTTGTCATCTTCACTCGCCATGGCAAAAGCGATGGGGGAACTTAACCCCACTACACCCAAACCTCGCCAAGATGGCGATGTGGGCGAGGAGATGATATTTCCTTGCTATTAATGTACTTAGTTAAGATATAATGGCATTGGAATAGATGAAAACAAACTCTAGTTGTAATTAATTTTAAGAGCATAAAATTGTAAAACTGCTGTTTAACCTAAAATAAAAAAAAATCTAAAATCATCAAGGTACGGACCACGAGTCCGTAAGATGAAAAATTTGTTTAAAAAAAAAGCCTCGGCAAGTGAGATGCCGTGGACTGTAGTTAGGCACAAGGTTTCAACACACTTGCTTGTCCATTGGGCTTTACTTATTGCATTTTAGTCCATAGTCTGCAAGAAACACAACTGCTTTTCATTAGGTAAGTATGCACTTTTCAAATCAAACCGTAATTTTCCATTAATTTACTCCCTATTTATGCTCGCCTGAGCGCGCAAATCGCTTACCTTACCGCGCGAAATAAAAAACATATCGGGTCTCACTCTTCACAAAAGAAATCTCATCAGAGCCGGACTGAATGAAGTGGTCAGCTAGAAGGAAAACAGTATTTTTCCTCCCAAAATTGTTACGAAAAACGTCGTATTACTCACGGGACTTGGTCATTATAATATTATTATTATTATCCAGGGATACCTATCCCCGGCAAAATTAAGAAGTTTAGGCTTTTTTTACAATCCGCTGCGGTTACTTTGACCAACTAAGCGCATTTCTGATACAACTTAATTCTTAATAAGGCGTGACGGTTATGTATGTATGCTTAAATCTTACTTGGTGTAAATTTCTTGACGCTGCTGTACACCAACAATAACCCGGTTAAAGTGAAGAATGTATCTACTGCGAATTCGGCGTTCACCAGCCACACAGCTTCTACATTCTTTAGCCACTGCGAAAAAAAGGAACCACTTTTATTTACATGTGATTTCGAAGAAACTAAAGTCTATTTATAAAAACAAAACCTGTTTTCTGTGAAATGAGTTAGCTACGTTGCTTCTTTTTGCAAGGAATCCCAGGTAGGTGGTGTGGTAGATCACAATCCACAGTAAAGAGAGGGAGCGGATGCCGTCGAGACAGTCCAGGGCCCGCGGCTGGTCGAAGGTCAGCAGCCGGCGCGTGTTGCGGTACAGCGAGCACGCGCGGAGCAGCGCGCTGGCCTGCGCGGGGTCTGCCGACAGCAACAGGGGTGTTATTCTCTAACGTGTTGCGGTACAGCGAACACGCGCGGAGCAGCGCGCTGGCCTGCGCGGGGTCTGCCGACAGCAACAGGGGTGTTATTCTCTAATGTGTTGCGGTACAGCGAGCACCCACGGAGGAGCGCGCTGGCCTGCGCGGGGTCTGCCGACAGCAACAGGGGTGTTATTCTCTAACATGTTGGACGCCGCCCCTAAAAATCTTAAGTACCACGCAATAAACCGATCTTTTGGCACACCATCCTTGACAGAGAAACACATCAAGCATTTTCGTATTATTTTATTCAAATTAACGACTATTGTCTCATTTATTTATTATTGTTCCATTTTAAAAAAAATATTGAGAGTCGGGCACTGACCGAGCCCACCATTCTCGGTGTCCATAAAGGATTCTCCTGGCGGTCGGACACCACACCCCAAAAAAAAAAACCTGTTGGAATACAGGACTGGATCTCAACGCTGTTTTGAGACGATACGGAGCAGCACATAATAGAAAACACGTAAATTTTACATTTAACTCAATTTTGCAAGCAAAACTTACCTCTTTTCAATATAAATATGTGGCGCAGTTCATATGTTGTGCTGGCAAGGGTTAGCAATCCAATGATTGAGAAAATAATCCTAAAATAAAAAAAACGGGACGGGTCTGTAAAGTCGGTTTACTGACGATAGTTGAACGTGACAACGTCTTAATTAAAATTAATCAATTACTACAGTATATTCAAACGTGTCGTCGCAATTTAGAGAAGCTATACTTTTTCTTTTAAAAAGATCATTTTAGCTCGCATAGCAATTATTTTAAATTAATTTCAACGCCATCTAGCGGCAAACCCGTGAACTCACACAACCCAGGCTGGCCTAGCCTACCTTATGCCCTATACGATTTGACATCTTAACTTAAAGACTTACCGTACGTCATAAGAAAATACTGATGGAATGCTTCCATTTTTCAAAATATTTTTTTTAATTTTATTTAATTTAATTTTTAATGAATTACTACAGTATATTCATTCAATATTTTTATATAATTAACATATTTTATAGCGTGCATTAAAAAATAAAATACAAAAAGAACTCTTTCGAACCGGATTTGAACTAGCGAACTATGGGTCCAGAGACGACCGCTATACCAACTGAGCTATCGAAGGCTGAGAATTGGAGTTGAAATTCTGATAAACTTTCTGCAACGTAATTGGTTTGCTGGGAATGGGACGCCTAAAATCGAACTCATCAGCTGTCATTGAGGTAACGGCAAATTACGTCATCATTTTTTGGCCGTGCACGCGGCTTCATCGAATTATAAGACGTTGTCACGTCAAAAGCTATTATAAATAAATGTAGGTAAAAATTTAGATAAATATATTTGAAAGTTTAGATAAAATGTAATTTTTTGTCTTTAGAATGCTTACATAGCGACATAATCAGCTGCTGCAAAAGGCTTGTCGCCCGGCAGCCGGCAGAACTGCTCAGTGTAGTTGAAGCGGACGCCAGGGTGCTCCGCGTAGGGCGCCAGCACCGCATCCACGGCGCACGCCTTGGGCACGCACACGCCCAGGGACAGGGCCCGGCCGGCGAACTGCTGCTCCAGACCTTCAGGCAGCGTCACTTCCGTCCAGGTCACGTTCCCCGCCGCCGAGGCGCCGGCCAGGGAGGGTATCCTGACGGTGGGCGCCAGCGGGGCGCGGAGCAAGCAGTATTTGCCTTGGGCGTTGCCGCCGGGGAAGGGCTGGTCGATGGCCAGGCACTGGTGGTAATTGCCGAAATCGAACAAGTTGCCAGACAGTAGGCCAGAGGGCGAGTGGAAGCTTGCATCGAAGACTGTAAAAAGAAGTTTTTTTTCTTGACAACTTTAAACTCATTAAATTATAATATGTTTAGGATACACGTGAGGAGGCACTTACAGTCGGCGGGCCGCGCTGTGGCCAGCTGGCGCGCGCACAGCGCCGGCGCCCGCGCCGCGCGCAGCAGCTCGCGATCGAACAGCTCGCCGGCGCCCGCGCGCGCCGCGCACGCCAGCAGCAGCAGACTCAGCGCCGCGCCGACCATGCTGCCCATGTGATACGAACACGGAGAAAACATTAACACTTACTATGTTTTTTTTGTAAAATAAAAGAGGGCTGCAAAATCTGGCCTTAAAATAGGTTCGATAATTTTTACCCTTATTAAAGAAATGAGCAACTATTAACAACAACACGAACCTTTGTAAGAATATGGACCTATGTATTATTTATTTTACTTTTTACTGTTTTATAATGTGGCGAAAGCACAGTCCAAACGTCCCGAGTGCCTGGTGGCCGCTGTGTGGCTGCGGAGTTGCCTCGCGGACGCGAGATCCAACCGTCTGCGCGCGGAATCGTCTAGCCAAGTTGGATTGATGCTTGTACTGCTTCACCAAGGATGTAAAACATAGAGGATAGAACCTATAGAGAAACAATGTTCGCAACCCCGGTCCGCAAATAGTTTGTTGATATCAACATACTAAACTTCACCGTCACTGTCACAGAAACTGTACAGAGCCAATAACCGTAGAGAAAAAGGCACTAGCGTTACGCGCGATCTTGGACCGGCCAATAAGAGCACAGCGATCACTTCAATTGTTTTGCGGAATAATTTCCGAACAACCAAGATGACATTAGTACTCTATAGGTTCTATCCTCAATGATGTAAAATTACGCCGAACAGCCAACTATACGACACTAATTGACTAATAAATGAATCATATTACAAGGTTTTAAAGTATCTTTTTTGTGGGGCTCTACACAATAGGTCAATCCTATGCTGGTGAGAAATAACAGCAGAAAAATAGTCCGTCAAAGAAACCGCTCAGGAAACTGAGTTACAGTGTACTTTATTATTACGGTTTTAAATCAAAGTGGCATTAATTTCTTTATCCATGACTAATGAATTCGTCATTAAAAAATACATTTCGGTTTAATTAATTTTCAGAGTAAGATTCGATTTTGTTGGATGGGTATCATTGGGTATCCTGTCATTTCACAGAATTTCATTTTGTAAACTGATTCATTTTATTCACTTAGCATTTATATGTGAGAGTAACAGAGGTATCCATTGTTCTCTGATAATTAGTAAACTCCGTCAGTCAGTAGAGTGACTTGGGCTTTGAGGTCGCGCCGTGGCAGGCGGGCAGTTGCTCAAAGGCAGTCACCTGTGTCGGATCGAAAGGACACACTGAGTGACTTCTAATAAGAATATCTCCTAATTAGTCAACATTTACCATGGGTTCTGTGGTGATAGTTTGTAATTTAATTCATTTTATAACATACATACATACATATACATATACATATCGTCACGCCTCTTTCCCACAGGGGTAGGCAGAGACTACTTTGTTCCACTCGCTACGATCCTGACATACCTCTTTTGCTTCATCCACATTCATCAGTCTCCTCATACATGCTCGTCGGTTTCGGGTACTCTTGACCTGACCTGTTTCTAAAACGTCCGCGATTTGGTCACGGAACGTCCGTCTAGGTCTTCCCCTCCCACTGCACCCATCCACATTCCCCGTATAGATTTGTTTTGTCAGTCTTCTTTCATCCATCCTCTCTATGTGTCCAAACCAACTAAGCATACTTTTTTCAATTCTATTCACTATATCTACTTTCACCCCAGCTCTTTCCCTTATCACACTATTTCGTATTCTGTCTTTCAGTGTTATAACATATACTATACTATTTCTATTTTATTTTATTGGGTGTGAATATTGTATTACATATTTTCCATCCTATATCTGCACCAAACTTCAAATCAATCAGAACGACCGTGAAGAGTCCGCGGTCGTAGCCGAGCCATCAGACTTTAACAACCGAACTATAGTGCCGTCAATCATCTTATACTACAAGTATACCTACAAATTTTCAGCACAATCGGCACCGGACTATTCATTATGAATCCAGGAACTACATTAAGTATTGTTGTCCTGTTACTTGCCCGAGTGATTCATTCAGTGGCTGGAACTATATCGTTCCATAGCTACACCTAATTCGACGAGATTTGAGGCCACTTATCGTTGTTCTAGTGAACATGACTGCAATGACAGTGAGCTTTTTATTCAGCTGTTCAATTCGTTCATTCTCCTTTTATGCAATTGATTCTTCATGTAGTGTGCATAAACAAATATTTCAATTCTCGTGGAATTAGGTATGCTTGTAAAATCTAATCGTCACCTTTAGAAAGGGATACACTACCCCATTATACCTATTTCACTTGGCTCGCTTTTCAGCTACGTCTGCTATCCTGCTTAGATACTTACAATGTCCTTTTGTTTCACTAAATTAAATTTGCTACGGATTTTATATATCCTCCAAATATGATCGTAGAATTGCTGTCCATTGTGTCCATTCACTAAAGCGATGCTGAAATGTAAATCACCATGAACGTAGTCAAGGTGACGGAAAAAAGTAGGTACTTTGTTGGAGAGTCTAGCAAACGAGGCTAATGATAATGTTTTGTACGACAAGTAGCTTCTCTACATTATATAATAATATGTATGTATGGTGGCAAATATATAATATTATGTACCTACGTATTTTGAAATAGAAATATATGAAAAAATTTAAGCCGAACTGAATACCTCCTTTTTTGAAGTCGGTTAATAAATTGAAACGATTGTCAAATCTATGTAGAAGATACCATCGGTGTCCCAAATTTCCAATTTGAGACTTTCAACTTAAAAATATTTTCATCACACTTGCTCGTCAATGGTGTTATTACAAGAGCGTATCCTTTAGGACAAAGGCCTAAATAGTAACCGCGGGAGTTATCATTATATCCTATGGGAGGAAAAGTTTAGTTTTAAAAATTGCAAAAGTTAGTAAAAATTTTAAAAATAAAAATTCTGCTATTAAAACTTAAGGGCCATTTTTTAAATGCAAAATTAATGTATGCATTATGAAACTGTATTAATATAATACTTAGGATGTATGTCAATGCGTTTTTAATATGCATTTTTTGTAAATTTGTTTGAACCTTTTTGGCAGAGTCTGGCTGTATGACCATTCGCATTCTGTACGAAACATAGTTCTTGTCTGTGATATATGAAAAAAAGTGACGATAGACCTAAACGCACTGATAGCAGTGACAGCGCAAGCGGAATTGCGCGGCGTGGTGACGTGATGTCATGCATTTTCTTTATTTTTTAGTTTTTCCTCGCAAATGTGATGAAAAACATTGTGTGCAACACGGGCACTAAAGGAAATTTCTATTTAGTTCCCTAGTTTCGCAATGTACTAATACTCCACACTTTTTCTTAACGTGGTTTCCCCGGTAGGCCTATTATTTATGACGCCACTAACATTTATGACGTTATTTTGAGGAAAAATACTAATTTAATAGTATGAAGATGGTTGATATTGGTTATGGGGTCTGACTTTCTATACTCGATAGAAATGTTAAATACCAGATGCCTATGTTGGAGGAAGACAGGATAGTCATTATTGG
This sequence comes from Adoxophyes honmai, assembly GCA_005406045.1. NCBI lineage: Eukaryota > Metazoa > Arthropoda > Insecta > Lepidoptera > Tortricidae > Adoxophyes > Adoxophyes honmai. Next base: position 62,784 of record BHDV01041118.1, on the reverse strand, counting down.
CATCTGCTGTTCAATATTTCTATCGATTATAGAACGACAGTTTAACCCCATACCCAATATCAATAGTCTTCATACTATTAAATAAGTAATCTTCCTGGAATTAACGTTATAAGGTTTAGTGGAATAGGCCTACCGAAGAAACTACGTTGAAAAAAATGCGCTGAATACAGTACAGTACCGTAAACTGGGGTTACATTGATCAATTTTAAAGTTTAAACTTGTCTAACTTCTGCAATTAAGTGGTAAAAAAAAAGTAAAAAAAATGGGAACATCAACTTTTTTTTGTCTTTTGCTTCTAAAAATCTAGAAAAGATAGCATAATAAGACATGGAGAAAAAAAAATAAAACATTGTGATCAAAGTTAAACTGACATTGGGGTTACATTGACACCCCATGTTTTTTTAAGGGTAATCGAATGTAACCCCTTACAGAAGTATTTTCTTTCAAAGAATGAAAAAAATCGGTTCATAGGTTCAAAAGTTACAACTGTTTATGTCATTTTGGGGTTACTTTGATCACAAATAAATAATACCATCTTCGAAAAATCACACTTTAATCAACGTTTACAATGAGAAACAAAAAAAAATCTATCTTCTTAAAAAATATTAAGTAAGTCTTCGTAATTGTAGGTAGATATACCCTATTACACAATAATCAACAAGTTATACATAGCTAACTTCTGCTTAGCTAGAAAATCACAGTTCCAAAATATCTACAGCATATGGGAATTCTACATAATCGTCAATTTTGCAGGCCTTGGCAAAAATTATAAGATGTCACACCTCTCTATTTCCGAGATATCGTCCTTAATTGTTTTGAATTTTTTCTTTGTGTTGTCTGTTGATTTGTATCCCTCAACCAGCAAAGGAACAGTGTTAATCATCTGGAGCTACGGGCCATGGCAGTGCACGCGCAGTGTGCGCGTCTGTCCGCTAGTGTGCGAGTCTCACGGTAGCTTAATGTTTAAAATAGGTTTTATGTTGCTAACACATGGGGTTTCTTTGATCAGTGATCAATGTTACCCCATGCAGGTGATCAAAGACACCCCAACAAGTAAAAACTGTTGATAAAATACCTAGTTTGAATGAATGACATAAAACTCAACTCAAATGTATACCTCTAAACATTTCTGGCAAGATAATATTCACTGTGAACCTTTTACTTTAATACACATTACGTTAGTTCAGAAGTTATTCGAATATGAGAAATAGCAAAAAACTATACTTACATTTTGACACGTGATTCGCACTACCCACGACCATATTAGTTCACCGCGTAAGAGCAACTTATGACAGCAACTATCGATAAAGCCAACCTTAAAAAAAAAATCCGACAGATGTGTTTGGAAATATGAATTTGTGCGTTTAAAAATAAAACAAAGTTTAAATCAATGTAACCCCAAGGATCAAAGTAACCCCAGTTTACGGTACAGTACAGTACGTGATGTAGACCGACATGTAGGTAGTAAGTGATTCTTACCAGCGCAATATCTGGCAAACGGTGGGTTTCAGAGAAACACTAGTAAGGACCGTTTTATAGAATATTTTGAGATCTACAACTTCGCTTTGAGGTACTTTTTGATAAAACTTACCGTTTTCGAGAATAATCCAAAAAACCAGAAATTTTGACATTTGAACCCGAATAACTCGCTTACCTCACATGGGATAGATGGGGACTTTTGACACTTTATTCGTTATGGTAAAACTGAGGTTTCTACGGAGATTTGGCTTTGTCGGAATTTTCTGTATTTGTATTGTCTAACTTGACCAGGTTATTTGCCGTGTGGTGTCGGGATAAAATAGCACCTCTCCATTTCTTCTGAGGATGTCGTAAGAGGCGACTAAGGAAATAGGTTTAGGTAAGTATGCTTTAGGCGACAGGCTAGAAACCTGTAGCTATTCTACCTCTTCCATCTTATGCAAACCTAAAACTTTGCTAGAAGTGGCTACAAAGCGTGATATAGTCATAATCATGGATACGTCTATGTCACTTCGTGTGCTCTGCCTACCCCATTTGGGAACATAGGCGTGATTGTATGTATGTATGCATAGTTAATCTAAAAATATCATAGCTTAAAGAATAGTTTAAGTATCAATAAAAATATTATCCCAAGGTTACCATTCGTGAACTTATAAGAAACATTTGAATACTTAATACCTATATTTTTCACCTGCCTTTGCCTTAGCCCGGAGTATGGACCAAGAGGATCTAGTTTAGTAGAGACAATATTTAAAGGGGGGAAAGTGGGTGCCGGGTCGCATCTCGGACGTTCTCGGTCCCAGTAATTTCAAGATAGTAGGTCAGGATGGAGGAATAGCACACAGGCATACAGATCAACTACGAAAGCGAACAACTAGAAGTAGATTATCTTTAGCAGCTGTGCCAGCTAACGATAGCAGGTCAGACACAGACGTTTCCGAGAACCACACGGGTTTGACTGAGTGCGGGGTGGATGCCGGGTCGGAGGAGCCGCCGGGCCGCGGCGCGGAGGAACAGCCGGCGCCGGCGACGCCTGACCGGGGGTCACCGGACAGGTTCTATTCGCCACCGCAATGTACGCCGTCCCGAGCCCGCCCGATTAGGCAGTGTAGATTAACTAAGCCTAATTATAAAATGTAGAATTCAGTATTTCAAGTGCACCTTACTTATATATTATTGTCTGTGCGTAGGTTAGGTTAGGCTCTGGGATGGAGTTGAAGACGTGGATGGCAGGTAGAAATGACGAAAGCAGCGACTTGAATTACTTGCGTATAATTCAGCGAGCGTTAGTAAATACAACTTTTTCTTTCGGCAAATTTAACTAAATTATATAAAGCAAACTTAAGCTTTAAAATTAAAGAAAGAAGGAAGCTAAGCGAGTTAGTGCGAAATTAGAAAGGAGGTCTTCATCCGCTTGCGGTGGGCTTTTAATTTTAAGCTCTCCGGTGGACAGCAAGACGGCTCGTCATTCGCTGTGGTTGGCGTATGTCGCGATATCTGAGCCTTCTGATTGGCTGCCGATGACGTGATATGATCTTGAGTCACGTAGCGTCGATTTGTTGCCGCAAACGAAAGATAGGCGCTAACAATTATTATGTATTAGTTTTAAGACTTAGTGTTAGTTTAGCGTAGAGGAGTGTGATGTGGGTACTTTAGCATTAAGATTAAGAGATCTTGTTACAGTCAGTCCCGGATTAAACGCTAATACGTACGGACGGTGTTTTATTTATAGCAAACACTACAATACCTAACCTACCTAACTGTGAAAGCAGAGCTTTGGTCTCAGTATTACGAATAATTTGGTCTCAGTTGTCGCGAGCTAGCCGCGGCAGCTACAAAAGTACACACACACAGGCTCCTCCTGAATGTGTGCGGTGTTGTATGTATTCTGGTTAGTGTTGGTAGTGCATGTAAGTTTGTGTATTTACAAGTAGTATAATTATACTAAAAAAATAACTACTAATACTAAATATTAAAATTAATTAATTTTAATATTTATTAGTCTATTATTTATTGTAGGACAGTGTGAAAACACATTTTAATTTATTTTTAACAAATGGTCAGAATTTGGACTGCAAATACATATGCATAAAAGTCACTCAAAAAATAATAGAGATATCGACTGGGTCAAAAATATGTAATACCTACGTATAATGGCAGGGTTAAAAATATATCATTCTAATTAGTCCGTAAGTTAGATTATGGAAAAAAATAGACACATGTTTTTTAGTTTACCATATTATTTTTATTTTTTACAAATAATCAAAATCAATTACACAAAAATCAGCGGTTGTCTCAGTTGCCCACAGATATAAACTACCTAACAAAAAAAAATGAACCTTATAAACTAACTAATCCTACAAAATCGAGTTAAGAGGGCGCACACATTTTTTACGAACGTAATATAAGATCAGGTGGGGGAAGAGAAATTCAGGGGCAGGGCAGGGGTAAGAGGCACCACAGACCATAACTCGTCGAGTTATGAGTGATTATGGTCTGTAGAGCCCTCTTATCCCTGCGTTTCTCTTCCCCCACCTGACCTTAGTGGTTTTGGACCAATGTTTAAAAAATCGTGAAATGTAAATTAACTCATATTTAGCCTTGAAAAAAATATGGTTAGACTAAACATATTCTGTAAATTTACAATAAAATTGTTTCATTTGTAATTACATTAAAATCAATGAGAAAAAAAATAAAGTAATGGTTCAACTTTGAAATTATGTAAAATGATATTTGAATAATAAAAACCAATAATTTGATTCATGTTAATCCGTTAATCCCCAGTAGACTATATTGTATATCAGATAATAACAAGTTTATATCGTTTATGGTAAATTTTAATGGAAAATTTTCAAGTGAAAGACAGCTCTGACGCGTATTTTTGTGAAAACCCTTCAACAAATTGGCTAAGTAAAAGAAATCTGTGTTGCTAATAAAATATTTTTTTTCCGTTAATCCCTAGAAAAAGAGTTTATTTATATGTTACAGTAGTTTTTCTTTAAAAACTTAAGGATTTATAGCTTTCTAAAGCATTTGAAAAACATCAAAATCACCGAATTTTGTTTGCACGCTCTTAACAATACGCAATACCAAAAACAAAATAACTAACTAAAATAATAACTAATTAAACATCGACAAAGGTACAGATCATCAAACTTCCTGAATGGGAGCTCGTGACGTCACGTTTGAGTAAAAATCAATACAATTTTTAATCAAACGTGACGTCACGCGAAACTTTTAGGCTCTGTATTATCGTCATTTTTCGTCTGTCAAATAAAATAAAAAATACCTATGGGTACAATATTTTTTCGTAGTCTATCTGACGAACTAAATAGTTTTTTTCTAGTCATCTAGACTATTCTAATTAGTCCGTTTCGATTTTGGAAAAATATGGTACTCGTAGTTTTAGGTTTATCAAGGTTGGTTTGGTTTGTCAGTAATTCTTCGCTAAAGTAAAGCGAATAATAGGTTCTAGTGACGTTTTTAACTATCTAAAACTATTCGAAGCTATTGGGAAAAAAATTGCAGAACGAAGACTCTGGTGACATTGTCTCAATTTAGGTCGCGACTCGGTGACTTTCTACGGCGACGGACACGATCTTCCGCCTCAGACCACCATGTACTCCTTGATGAAGAGCTCGTGCCGCGACACCATGGTGAAGGTGGCGATGGTGCTCGAGTCGCACATTCCCATGTGCCCTCCCTCGACAGCGGAAGCCACTCCTCGGAGAAAGAAACGCTCAGTGAACTGATCACGCTCTGGGATCACCAGCCCGCCACCGGTATCTCCCCGGCAGAACACTTTGCCATCTGAAAGTAAGTTTTATTGCACTTAAAATAGAATGAGTTATTCAGGAGGAAAATAATAATGTATAATGCATGCATAGTATAGTAGAGACAGTAATTTTAAATCAGGATTGTACCCGTGCGAGGCCGCAGGGGATCGCTAGTTATGTATAATGTAATAAATCTAAACGGCTCCAACGATTTTCATGAAAATTTATATTTAAACAAGGTTTAGAGTTTTAAGTTTATCTACATAGGTGCTTTTCCCTTAAGTGAAAAAAAACCAGGATATGAATTCTTACTTACTGAATAATCCGAGCAAAGCTCGGTCGCCCAGCTAGTACTTATTAAGTATGGAACGTAACAAAACGAAAAACTCTAAACTGTCAAGCCAGTACAAAGAGAGTAAAGTAAGAGAAAGCAGGTGCACCTGGCCAGTTGCCAGCGCAGAACTTGTCGCTGGTGATGTACTGGAGGAAGTCGCTGCTGACCCTGGCGATGCAGTCGCTGAGAGCAACGGTCGGCAGCTCCAGGACCCGCAAGATTTGCCCTGGACTGCCGTTCTTCTCCATCAGCCCCCAGCCAGCTATCTGGAACCATTTGAATGGTCTTTATAAGTATCCAGATTCTCCCAAAACGTTAAAACAAGTTACAAAAAATAATTGAAAAACACGTAGCTGTTGAAACAGTCTTTCTCCAGTTTTCATCATTATCATAAATACAATTACATCTATGTATATATACATATACATATATTTTCCGGTTCCGGCCAGTAAACGGTTAACACGTACGTCAGTGAGCTCCGCAGCAAATATAAAATTAAAGTGAATATAAGCCTACGAACGATACCGAAATCACAATAATTATAATTGTTCAAACACCAGAGCTCGCAAACAAGTGGGAAAATCCCGGGGGAAGACAAGATTTAGATAATAAGTGCAATGAAAGTGTCATAGTGACATTCATCGTTCACAAAGCGGTCAGTCGTCATTCGTAACTACCCAACAACCAGCTGAGATAAATAAGACACTAGTGTTACCAGCATAAATAAATGTCATATTGACAGAAAGGGGTTACCATTGCTTACTCTAAATTTACCCTAGAGAAAGGTAGTGGGTCGCGAGAGAATATTAAGTGGGCCCAGCCAATAGACCGGCACACCAAATGACTGAGCCGATGGCCACTAAATGTAGCTATAACAGTCCTCCTCCCTTTTACTATACATCATTATCAGCTGACAGACGTCCACTGCTGGACATAGGCTAGACTATACATTAAAACAAAATATCGGAATTCATAAATTGGACTTATCAAACACTGAAGTTGATGTCAACAGTGACAGCTTCCCATTGAGATAATTAGTTTGTAGTTTTTTTTAATACTTAATCATTAAAAAAAGGAGTTCATGAGTCTCAACTTTGTAAACTTGTATTAGGTGGGTCGTAGCCCAGACAACTTTGGGAACCCCTGGTATGGGGTAAATAACCTCCCTCCGAAAAGAGTGACTTTTCGTTGATTTTTTTCTGTACGGCAATAAAATAACAAAGGTTTTTAGTTCTTTGTGAAATCTTCGATAAAAGATAGATGCCGTACATTTTGGATAGGTAGTCCGCTACTCTGTGAAATGGTAGATTATTCCACTGCCTCAAACCGCTGTCTGTAACGTAGCAGAATACCTAACCTCTGATTGCAAAATAATTTCTGATTGATATTTTTAATTTAATTTCTCTCCAATTGAAATGCTCACCAAAATGGTTTTTTCACTCCAAAACTAAATTCGAAGTAAAATTTATTACCTCCAAATAAAATTAACCCACACCATACAGTGCTCCCTAAACTAAATAATTTTGTATTCCAAAATATTATTATATCTTTTTCTACCCAAAATGTATATTTTGCTCACCAAATATTATTTTCATAAAACATCAATATTCATACCAAAAACTGCAGTAATTTATTGTAATCAAACTATCTAACTTTTAGTCAACATTATACGACGGTTGAAAGGCAAAAATGACCAAGCGACATTTTGGGCGATATTGAGTTATATATATCATTGGAATCAGCGAATTTTTCTGCGTCGATTGGTCTGACTCTCATGCCGCTGCGACGAAGTTGACTGTCGCTTGGTAATTAAAAAAAAGCCAAATTTTCCAGATTTTCGGCGTCCAACCGACTAAAATTTTTACCATTTTTGAATAATTTTTACTTAGTGTATATTCAATTTTAAGTTTTTACACTTAGTAATTTTTGCCTAGAGTTGAAATAAAACGATTGAACAAAAAGTAGTTTTTGCCTTACTGTGCCTAGGGTATTAATATGACTTAAGACATTTTACCTGGTAGAATTTATATTTTATTCATGATTTAAGATTTTTTACCATACCTTAATAATCTATTTATTTTCACTTAGTACTTTTTACCTCAATTAAATAAACTTAAAAACGTAATGTAGTAATAATTACCTGTCTAGAAAGTTTAGTTATTTTGTCGTTTGGTAATTTTTTACCTACCGTTTTTTTTTTACTTTTTGTTGTTTAGTTAACTATTTCTGATGTAAAAGTGTAATAAAAGGAGCTTATATATGATGCGGGTGTTAAGTTTTGTCGCTTATAGTCGCAGTGAATCAAGTTTTAAGTGACGGTTGGTAACGTCATCAGTGTTTGGTTATCGTAGAACCGGCGCATAGGTAACCCATTTAAATACATGTTAGGCTCTTAGGAAGTGACTAAAGCTTAAAATTGTTATTACTTAACCGTGTCGATTGATTTGAAATGGTTTTTTTCATTCACTTACGACGAGAGCTCATTATAATTAATATTTTTAAATCAGTTATTTATTTACAAGGCAGTTGCGGTTTTGATATTCCAACATTCATTAAGTATATTCGATGCATTTAATAACACAGTCATTGTAGTGAGTAGGAGGCTCACTTTTTTAAAACAAATTTTCCATCTACGGGCTCGTGGTCGTACTTTGATGATTTTAGATATTTTTTTTATATTAGGCTATAGGTACTGTGTGCTCCGCGTAAAGACATAGCAGTTCTTATAAATATGCTCTTTCAATCTTTTTTCTTTTCAATTCTTTTTTCTCTCTATTCCCATTCTATTACATATATCTTACAATTAGCTAAGTATATTAATACCAAATAAATATCACCTCCGGCTTAGCCAGGTGTCAGGGGCTATCTTGCAGCATTGTGTTTATGGCGGCCGTATCCCTCGCCCACATCGCCATCCGCAGGTAGTAGTCTTTTATAGTCTCATCCGTGGCCTTCTGCGCCGCTGTTATAAAGCCAGCTACAGCATCCTCACGGAATACGTCCATGTAGTACGTGCAGCTGACCGTGTGGCGCGAGATAGCCACCACCGCGTAAAGGGGACTTCTCATTTGATCGAGGTCTCCCCCGACCAACCTCACAATCACCAAGTCCTTGTAGGTGAGTCCCTGAGCTTCGTGTATTGTTAGAGTACGCGATCTCGCTTCTCTTCCGTACCCCTGGCTGATCAGGATTGCCTTCTCAGCCTGGGTGTGTCCAAGGTAGAGGGTGTTGGTGTTGTTTGGGATCGCTACCCCTTTGTATCATTTAAGCGCTAGGGACCTGGTGTGTCGTTTGGACGAGTATATGCCCTCGTAGAAGTCACTAAGGGCAAATGCTATGTCCATAGGGTATCTGTGCGAGCACAGCATCTCCTCGATGTTAGTGAAGAGGCATTTGTCTGGTCTAATGTAAATGAGGGGGAAAAGGTTACTGCGGTCAATGTAGGGAAGCTGGTTGATATCTCCAAGCAGTGTTACCTCGCATGGCTTCGCGATCTGGGTAGCCAGGACTATGGCTCCGAAGTGGTTCATGGGAATGATACGCTAACGTGAGTGACGCTCCCACGTACTATTAACCAGTAAGGATGCCATAGTTCTCTCCCTTCTCTTCGCCTTCTTCCCAAATTGCTCTTGCAGCTCTAGGCGGATGTCTCGCACTGCTTCAATGGTGGTGGTCATTATGATGTCCCTTAGGGGGTCGAAATGTGACACCATCCGTGTCGTCTTACCACAGCCTGAGACCCCATTAACCCTATGCATAGTGTGACCCAGCCCCCCGGTACTTTGCCTTCCGTAAGGTCTCCTAGAACGGTGTTAGCCCGCTCCAGGATTCCATCGTCCAGCATCACCTTCGTGTTCTTGGTCACAACGATTATAGGGTCCGAGTTCGGTACGGTGAAGACAAGCTTCCCCTCCTCCTTGGATCTATCCTCGTCTTGTTTCACGAGGCCACATGTTCCGCTGTAGGCTGCCATATACGACTCCGAGATTTGTCCATGTGTTACCATGGACTTTTCGTTGTCGTATACCGCTGCCCCAGCTTCCTCCAGCAGCACTTGTAGCAGCCACATAGATTTACGGCTATATGCCTCTAAAATCTTGACGCACTCATCCAAATGGACTTTGTGCGTCGCTCTGGTGACTGCTATGTACAGTATGTGCCCCCACTTACCTATCCAGGCAATTCGGTGTTTTGAACGCGCACCACTACTAATACAAAGTTTGTCTAACTATTTTTAGCGAAATATTAATATCATGAACTACCTCATTTTGATTTTGCTAAAAATAGTTAGACAAACTTTGTATTAGTAGTGGTGCGCGTTCAAAACACCGAATTGCCTGGATAGGTAAGTGGGGGCACATACTGTACTCAAGTACTGCGGTGATCAAGTGGTAATGTGGCTCAGTGGCTTGGATGAGATTAGGTGGGGTAACTTGTCCCATATCCGCCTTTGTGGGCTTCTCCTTCGGCTGCTTCCGTTCGATACGGGTGGGCTGTAGCGCCATCACCATCGCCTTACCTTTCGCCGCTGTTTTCTTTTCCCCTTGTGTAGTTCCCGAAATCCCGGGAGCTCTCCCGGCAATTCCACGGATTGTTTTGGCAATTGAGGAGAGAAGAGAGGTTTTTTATCTTCTTTTCTTCCTTTGGCAAATCCACTGGCCTCTGGTGTATAGTCTAGTTGATCCCTACAGCTAGTTTGTGGGCGCGCGTTGCCCTAGTCTCATGGTCATGGTTTTAGATAGCTGAGGTCTTGCCCTCTGTTTTTGTAAACCACCACCTCGTGGTGCTTGAAGGCTTCAAGGGCACCTAGGTAGTCCCTTGATTCCCCCCTACAGTAGCACACGACCATGGCATCCACGCTAACCCTTCAAGGTGTTACACCTCCTTCATCTCCCCTCTTGCCGATCGCTGACAGCACCTTACAGGTCATCACGAATTCGGTGACATCGATCCCCGCGGAGAATAGCGCGACAGTTTTATTGTTCTTCCGCACTACTCTACATGTTTGATCTTCGATTGACACCTCCGGAAGCTCATGGTAGAACTTCCGTTTCATGGTGGCCCTGTCAGCACTGTCGTTGAGCAGCCTTCCCAATCCAGGGGAGATGAAGACGGTGTTTTTGGCGAGGGCGCTGTAGAAAGTAACGCCAATCCTTTCGGAATTGTCATCCATGAAGAACCTGACTGATCGCAACCGAATGCTGGGTCTTCCAGGCTCTCCATGGACGAGAAGATTCAGGAAATGTGTTTTTCGTACGGCAGGGGGCTCCTTGACGGCGACGTTCTCCATCTCTTCTGTCGGGCCCTCCTTAAGCTGGTGGTTTTGAAGGTTACTATTTCTTGCTGTTGTAGTTGCCGTCACTGTTTCTATAAACGTGAGGACTTTTGGGCTCTGCATACTCAGTAGTTAGTGGTTGAAGATTACTACAAGGACTATTTTAAAGTTGATGATAAAAATATTTGCTAAAAAGTCCTTAGCTTTGCGTACTAAAACTTGTATTCTTTGTTACGTAATCAAAAATGTCTTACACTTACCTGACTTAATTTGTAAGTTGGTTAAATTTGCTTAACAGAAATGTTTTTTACTTCTTTATATCGATAATTTTATCTGTATTTTAAACATTTATTATTTGTCAATGGATCATTTTGCTTCAATCACAAATGTAAAATACTAGAGTTTAGTTAATTTTACATGTTTTAAAATTATAAAATTTTGTCACTAAGTAATTTTTACCTGTTTGTGATTATGATGAAAATTTTACCTAGCGACACTATTTCCTAAACTATTGAGAAATCAAATAATTCTTAAATGCTACTATATAAAGTCTTAACACTATATTTAAAATTCGTTGGAATCAAGTCTCTAAGACCAACAAGCGATTTTAGACGATTTTTTTTCCAAAAAAAAAAAAACTTTAAATCGCTCTACTGTAAAGTTGCCAATATGTCGCTTGGTCATTTTTGCCTTTCAACCGTCGAATATTATTGTAACGTTAGGTGACATTAGATTATTTTATTTAAAAACTATAATTATCATTATATTAATTGAATCCATAAAGCGATAAAGAAGTTACGTGTGTTTTAGGGTAAGTAGTAATATATGTATTGTAAGGTAAATGTACCAATGCTCGACCCCTCAACGCCCAGTAGATGACACCCATCTGTCACCTGCCTTTCTATAACATTAAGGTTGCAAGTGCCGTGTATTGGGTCACTGTCGAGCACAGGGACGTTTACCTTATAAAAAAACATTTTACGGTCAACCGTTAGTTTTTGCCACAACATAAATTACTGAAATGGAAATAATAATACATATAAAAATTGGTGACATTTAATTGACAATAATATCGATTATTTGGTCTGAATTAACTTTAATGATGTTCACATGCTTTGTGGCATGTAAGAAAAATAAATATTGGGTTGCATTATGCAATAGTTTAGGAGACACTATTTGGTGAGCATTCATTAGTTTTGGTGGGCCTTTGGTGGACAAGATGCCGTACATTTTACAATGACCTTATATCATTATGGGTGTAGGGGATAGGATTGCGACCCTAAGCATTCGACCCCTCCGCTGACAATATGTACGACGTTCATTTGTAAAGTATTTGTATATCCCCTCAGCTGTTGAAAAAAAATGCGATTTTTGGGCTGACTTTCGGTTGCTTCCTAGCCGTCTTGCTTCATTTTACACAAACGCCGTACAACCGTACGACCTAAATTGCTTCTGCAACTACCAGAAAATAGAAAAATGCACTAACGTATGGTACCACCAGTTTAGTACGGCACTAGGTTTTTCGATTTTTATTTGTAATCACCTATAAGCTACAATAAAAGCCGTACATTGTCAATTCGTCGTAATTCCTCACTTGTAGGGTCATTTCGCCGGTTCGCGTCCATCCCCCAGTTCGCGTCCATTTTACGTATCTTCCTTTGAAAATCCTCGAAAATAAG
>BHDV01041118.1:34383-48850 GCA_005406045.1 Adoxophyes honmai | reverse complement strand
TTTTTTCGATTTTAAGGTGGCAGGTATAATAGTGACAGGATAGCCTGTCGCATAATTTTAAGTTCGATCAATGTTGAAAAGCATTTTTTTAAGTGTTTTTTTTATACATATAATGTCGATTTTTAATATTTAGTTACATTCTTCAATTTAATAATAAATAGTAAATAAATGAAGAAATTGATTAAATACATTTTTTCTTGTCAAATACAAAAAAAACACCCCTATATTCCTATTCAAAAGTGGTGGACGCAAACTGGTCCAGGGGTGGACGCGATCTGGATTTTGTGGACGCAAACTGGGTGAAACGCCTATTTCTGAAGTTTTTCTCTTAAATAAAAAACATACGATGTTTGGAACAAAACTAAAAATTGAATCTCAAAATAGACTAATATAATGATCATATGACATAAATACTTCGTAGAAATTAGTTATAGAACATTTTTATTTTTGCTGTCAAACTTGCCAACTGCACTAAATGGACGCGAACCGGCGAAATGACCCTACCTGACGCATTCCATTTACACACGTACTCACATGTACCGCTAAAAAGTGACGGCATAGCGCTCAAAGTTATTTTATAATATAGGAACAGCCTTCTAAGCGTTATTCACGCTGGTTCATTTCACAGGTATTTTTTGTTAGCGGGCTTGTAGTCTATAATGAATAAAGAAAAGACCAAGCTGCTGACAAACTCCGATCCCGTAGCAATCAAAATTGAAAACCAGCCACTCGATTATGTCCCAGAATACTACCTGGGACAGGTAATCTCTCACCTTGACCAGACCAATAGAGAAGTTAACAGAAGAATAGCAAACGGGTGGAAAAGGTACTGGTCATTAAAAGAAGTCATGAAATCTGGGGAACTAAGTTTGAAATTAAAAAAGAAAGTCTTTGACACATGCATACTCCCAGTCATCACTTACGGATACGAAACCTGGTCACTTACCAAACAACAGAGAGAGAAATTGGAACGTTGCCAGAAGGCCATGGAGAGAAGCATGACGGGGCTAAGGAAACAAGATAAAGTAAGATGCTGTAAAATAAGGGAAATGACTAAAGTAGTTGACATTATAACTCGAATAGACCAACTTAAGTGGAGGTGGACAGGACACATGATTAGAGACCCTCAAAACAAATGGTGCAAAAGGGTATCAGAGTGGTATCTGAGAGACGGGATACGAAGTAGAGGACGCCAAAAAATGCGATGGGAAGAAGACCACAAACTCACCGCTGGCCACAACTGGAGAAGAGTAGCACGAGACAGAACACAGTGGAAACTGCTGGAGGAGGCCTATGCCAAGAGGCACACTGAAATAAGAGACATCTTATAGTTAACGTTAAATGCAAATCTTTGTACATATATTTAAGAATAAAGGGCTTATTATTATTATACCCCAAATGGCACTACCTATTCCGATCATTGTTTATGATTGTATTGTAGTATAGATTTCACCATTTTTATTGTCGCCTCTCTTTTTGGCTGTAAGAAATCCCGGGATAATTTCGCCATAATATTTTACCATTTTGCTTTCATTTTTTGTCGTGTTTTCTTCTGCAATAAAGTGTTTACTTAATTACTTATAAGTTTATCTTACAGAGAACTAACATCGGTAGTTGAGTATGTCGTCATAGAAACTCCCTACCTCTTGTGAAACAAGTGTACCCCACGGGTTCCTACGTCTGGTCCTCACCTTTCCTCTCTTTCCGTCCTCCAGCTGTCGACGGTCGAAGTTGGCGTCGAAGTCGAGGCAGACCGGGCGGACGTAGTGACTGTACTCCGCCGGCCGAGAGAGAAATACTAGAGCTATGTCCTCTTGATAGTTTGCGTTTTCGCCTCGGAAGCGTAGTGGAATCTTCACATCTCGAACCTGAAAAAGCAAAGGGGAATAAACAGTTTATTCAACTTTAACCCTACAGTGCATTCAGTGCCTAATCAGTCACAACCAATTTAATAGCCTGTACTAAAAATATAATGGCAAACAACGCCACCTGTTGTTGGTCAATGTAATTGTAATTGTAGGACGGGCTGGTTTCCGCAACTCGACGTCTTAGGTGCGCCTTTTTTGCGTGGTTGTTGGTCAATGTAATGGTAAAGACTTTTAAAACGACGTAGTTTGGCAAGTTTCCGTTAGATGTCGATCTAGTGCCAATATCCGCATGAGCTAGTCTTAACTTAGTTGTTTTCGAGAATACCAAGTTTATAATTGTTGTGTTGTGTGTAAAAAAAATATATACGTAGTAGTGATGATTGCTAAAAAAACTTTGCACATGTGGCAAGCTGAAAATATACGAACCGTACGCAATTTCTGATATTTGCATAGTTACTTGATACAAACACGTAAACGTCTTTAGACGTTCCTGATAAGTCACACTATGCACTTATATTATTTGAAAATTCTTCCTAACGTTCCTTATACGGCACATTATGCATTCATGTTCAGTGTAATCGTACTAACAATAAAGCACATAAACTCAAAATCAAATAATATTGGTGCCGTAATCTATTGAAATATTCTATGTAAAAGAGTGACAATCGCGGAAATCAAAGAAAAAATAAAATCTGTGTAGATTTTAGTGATTTGAAAGAAATCCACGCACCTATAATTATAGTGCAAAGTATGACTCACCGGAACCTCTGCCTAATACTTAGTCTTTGATATTTTGTTAGAAATGCAAAGTCGAGCTTCGTTTTAGTGTAAGCCGTAAGCTATAAGTAAATGCTTAAAGTCCCTTATGTGTCACAACCATTAATTTATTTTTTTAATTAAATGCATAATGTCCCTTATGTGTCACAGCCATTAAATAATTTTTTTTATAATGAAAATAGCAATTTTTATTTTTTTCCTTATTTTTCCCGTCATCTAATTATCCATTACAACCACATATATTTTTCTTTTTAAAAACAAAAACTTCATGCATTGTAGGGTTAACAGAGGTTCCCGCACTTTTTTTTTTCGTAGACCGCTTCCACAACTTTTATGGTTTGGTATACCCCTAACTGCTAACACTTATACCTACTGAATTCATAAAGCCCACATTTTTACCAACATCGAACCTCCCATGGACCCCTGAGGACCCATGAATCGCTTGAAGAGCCACTGGCGCTGCGAAGGTTGGCACTTGGCACTTTTGGCAGTTTTCAAACTTTTCAAAGGCACCGTAATGAAAGGTTATATTTGTTAACTCGGCTACGTATATCAAAAAATAAGTAAATACTCAAATGGTTAGTTAAAATTTGTATCTTGCAACATTAACGTGTGTATTACGGACTCGGATATACTGATCCTATCTAAGCGAATGGACATCTAACTCTAGTCATACCTTAAGTTTTAATTTCGTAAAACAGGTAACGTTAGAAAGAAATTGCGTGAACCTGGCTTTCATACACCATTCGACCCCGCTGACTCAAAACCGGTCTGGTAGCACAGCTTTACTGGCCGTTATGTCTGGCGGAAATCTAGTAATTAATAAAGTATAATAGACGGAAACAAACAAGACGACTGTAAAGCAAATGGGCCTAAATATCCACAATGCGACGCGAACGACGCGTGATACGCGCGACGAGCGCCTGCCTACTGCCGTAGACTCTACAGGAGGTCCCATCGGCGGGGCGTACAGTCAAGGAAATACAGGGTGTCCCAAAGTTATGGGACATGAAGGGGAAGTACCTTAAATATCGTAGATAGTGTATTTTGCTCAAAGAAGACTTTATCTTATTTTTAAAAGTTAGTAATTCTGTAATCATAGATTTTTTGAAAATTACTTGCTTCGTCTGGGAATCGAACTGACCAAAATGTCAAAAAAATAATCATCCTGTTTTTATGATGCCAATCGAAAGAATAGCTAAAAAATAATAACTTTGCTTAAGTAACATAGTATTTTAAAAGAAAGGAACAACGTGAAATTAATCAGTTTAATCGAATTAAAAACATGCATGAAACTCTCGTAGTCAATTAAGTGAGTGTTTTTGTGTTAATTAATTAATTAAATGCTCCAAATGTGATCCCTCTTGTCTTAGGCAAATCGCCAATCTCTTAATGAGTCCGGTGCTAGTTGATTTTTTAATCATTTTATGGTGAACACTCCATGTGACATGGCACAATTCTGTTTGCAACTCGCCCACGTTCTCGTATCGCTTTTTGTAAAGCATATCTTTCACGTATCCCCAAAAGAAGAAATCTAATGGTGTAAGGTCCGAGGATGAACAGGCAGCAGACCTATTTAGACATTGGCGATTTGCCTAAGACAAGAGGGATCACATTTGAAGCACTTAATTAATTAATTTACACAAAAACACTCACTTAATTGACTACGAGAGTGTCATGTATGTTTTTAATTTGATTAATCTGATTAATTTCACGTTGTTCCTTTCTTTTAAAATACTATGTTACTTAAGCAAAGTTATTATTTTTTAGCTATTCTTTCGATTGGCATCATAAAAACAGGATGATTATTTTTTTGACATTTTAGTCGGTTCGATTCCCAGACGAAGCAAGTAATATTTAAAAAATCTATGAATACAGAATTACTAACTTTTAAAAATAAGATAAAGTCTTCTTTGAGCAAAATACATTATCTACGTTATTTAAGGTACTTCCCCTTCATGTCCCATAACTTTGGGACACCCTGTATAAATATGAATAGACAGTGAATATAGACAGTGGGACGACTTGTGGTGCAAAATGACGTACGGTTCATTGTTGGAGGTTGCCTCGGGAGTTGATTTGGCGCGCTTAAAGGGCACCGCAAAACCTGAATCAGTTGGTTGCACGTGCTGCCATCGGCCCAACTGGGTACGATGTTAGACAACGACTCCTTGAGGATTAGGAGTAGGCCTTAGGCTAGGCGCGAAAGTTTGTGAGGTGCATCGTTGTGTGTGGGTGCGTCGACCATGAGGTCGAAGAGAATGGTCACCATGGCCTCAGTCGCCAGAGATGTGCCGGGCGTTTCCCGAGGCACCATTCAATCAATGTGATCATTCGGCGAGCCATGGTCTCGGTCAATGTGCCGTGCGTTTTGGAGCCCCCCGGATTTAGTCGTACGGATGGCAAAAGACCCGATGGTTTGACGCTGGTTCCTTGGGCGCTGTCTCCTGTGGGACGCAACTTGTGTAAGCACATTTGCTGCGTCCCACTTGGGTCAGACCACGAGATGCGCGGGTTCCGCTGCAGAGAGTGCTGCGAGGGTGAAGCATTCCAAATACTCCGCATTGGAATCAGCGTACGACTTCGTGCCAGTTGCGGTCGAGACGGCTGGGTCTTATTTATATGAGGAGCTTAAGTGGGTTAAAGATGCGCGAACTAGACCTGTCCGAAGTGATAGAGAAACCAAACTCAGGGTACCGCAACACAAGAGGGCTTTGTTCAGAGGGGGTTTCAAAGGACCATGGGCAACTATGTATAAAGCCTGGTTCTGAAACCAACAGAGCTGAAACTTAGGTCATTAAATAGGTTTTTAACTCTACTTTATTTCATTGTATGGGCACCAAGTCGAATTCCATGGGAGAACTGAGATATTCATATTTAAATCTTAGTTTAAGAGTCAATAAAATCTATTAAAAACAGGTTTAGGGTAGGGTTAGTGTGTAAAATAAAAATAAGTTTTGTGAGCAATTAATGGTTTTAAACATAAAATTACCGCGAGACTCACTCATAGTTGATCTACTCACGTATTTTTATATCGAGATTAGCTCGACATGTTTCGAGCCAATCCGTGGCCCATCATCATAGACGTGCACTGCGCGCCGCCGCTCTTTCCGTGCAACTGCTAGACACAACGAACGCGGTTCACAACTACCGACATTTTCGCCAACACATTCACTATTATTGTGAATATAAATATTCTCCGAATGCATTTTTTGTAGCTAAAAGTACTGAACTCACCGTGACTAAAATACAAATATCTTAGTTCTGCAATGGAATTCGACTTTGTACCCATATAATGAAATAAAGTAGATTTTAAGACCTATTTATTGACATAAATCTCAATGCTGTTGGTTCCAGGCCCATTTTGACCATAGTCCTTTGCTGCAACAAAGATTTGGAATGATCTGCCACCGCCAATACGAAAACCTATGTCTTTGTTAACATTCAAAAAACTTGTCAAGGCCTACCTCTTGGAAACTCAAAGGCAATGATACCCCCCCAACAGCAGCAGAAGGGATGAGAGGGCAAGCACCCACGCACGCATGCATGTACCCATGCACGCACACACACACACACACACACATACCGGGTGTCCCGTGGCAGATTTTGGATTTCAAAGTTAATTTTAAAGATGTTTTTAATTGAGAATATAAATGTATTTGTAATGAAAAGAAAGATGAATCATGCGGATTTTGTTTTTTAAAGCGTACTTTATCGAAATGTGTTCCATCGCAGCGCAATCACTCGGGGAATTTTTCCAGTGCATTCTGATTGACGCGCTGCAGTACTGACGGAAAAATAGTGTCAACTTTTCGAGTCATATTATCGCTTAATTCTAAAAGATTCGTCGGGTTATTATCGTATAAATTTATCTTTAAGTTTCCCCCATAGATAAAAAAAACCAAAGACGTGAGATCTGGTGATCTGGATGGCCATGCCAATGTGTTTAACCGGCTATTCGATTTTCCGAAGAAGATTTTCTCTAAGAAGGGTCATCACATGTTCCCAAAGAACTCCTGCCGCTCTCTGACCGACTAAGTTTTAAATTCCTGTACCAATTGGATCTTAAAAGGATGGAATTTAATGTCCAAGCTTGAAAAACGGTGCATCATGGTTTTTGGCAGCCGCAAACTTGACGCTTTCTTACACTCGGAATGGCGGGGACTATTTTGCACGTTGCTTTCAAAACGTCCAATGTTTTGATCAGTCCTTCACGTTTGGCTGGGACCTGTAGGTGGCCTCTTTTACTATTGTACGTGGTGCATGGAACTTCTGGACCCACGTCCTAATCAAAATTCCACTCGGTCCGTCACTTAATAGACCAATATTGTAGTGAGAACAAAATGACCGGTGAGCTACAGCGCAGAAATTTATGCTTTAAAATACGCCTTAACTGCGAAACCGCGGTGCACGCCAGTCCACTACTGCACCATGGGTAAACAATCCGCACAAATGCCAAGTCAAACGGTAACACTTTTCCGCTCCCACGCGAAATCGTTGGAAAAATATTCAAATTTCAAATCCAAAATCTGCCACGGGACACCCTGTATATATACGCTCACACAAAGAGAGAGAACACAGTGATTTGACAGGCCCACATTTTTGGTTTATATCTTGATTAATTGTAAATCGTCTTAGAGTTACAGCTACCTCTGTCAACGGGACCGGGCTGAAAACCAGCGCTGGCATTCAAAACCAGTATTTGCTGAGTTCAGTGCCCATTGTCATGGTGTACACCTATGTTGTAATTAAGTATGTGTTTATTTTTATTTTGTATAATTTTTTAATCCTTTTTTTTATCTTTACTCATGGCAATAAAGGGTTTTTTCTTTCTTTCATTATTTATTTCTTTCTTTCTTTCTTTCTTTCTTTCTTTTTTTCTTTCTTTCTTTCTTGGGGTTCTGAAGCTCGTGTGCTATTTGGCGAGTTAAGCCGTCGATTACGAGAGAAGGGCAGCGACCCTCGGTTTGGCTCGTACCTGGTTCAACAGGTCTCCATTGCTACTCAGCGGGGTAATGCTGCTGGTATTATGCGGACCTTTGAGCCAGGTACGTTGCAAGGAAGATTTTAGTATGTTAGTAAATTTAAATTATATAATTTTTAAGGGTAGATTATTTTATGTTTTAATTGAGTTTTAATTTAGTTAGTTCTTGTTGTTATGTCGTATATTTAATTGTTCTGTAAATAAATGATTCACATTTTCATAAGAGGTGAAATAAATAAAAATAAAAATGAAATGGTACCTGTGCCACTTTGAACCTTTTTATTATATAAGTTTTACTTTGATTAGTAGATAGCTATTTCACAGTGACATTTCTTGTAAAGTACAAGAGGCACAGTTATCAAATCTTTGGCTGTACCTAAACTGAGGAGTAGGCAGCTCCTGTCTTGAGCCTATTTACATACAGGGTGCAACGGAGACTTCATACGAAAAATGACAGGGGTATAAATGAGCTGCTATAGGCTAGCAACCTGTCACTATTGTACCTGCCACCTTAAAACCTGACAAGTATATGCTAGAAGTGGCCGCAAAATGTGAAATAGTCATCGTTTTGTCTATGTAGCGTTTTGTGTTCTCTGCCGACCCCAGTTGGGAATACAGGCGTGACTGTATGTATATGTATAGAAGCTGTAAAAATATTAAAAAAAATTGTCTTCTTAAATATCGAAATGTTGCAATTTGAAAATTTTAACTAAATAACCGTCTTTTAAAGAAAAGGTTAACCACATTATTTTTTAATTACTATGCAAGATTTTTTTTAAAGTACTAGATTTATTTTAATATGTTTTATAGCTTGCATAGCAGCCTATAATATACCCCCGTAAATTTTCGTATGGGGGGCCAGTTACACCCTGTATATAGTATTTTTGTAGCCTTACGTCAAAGGTTTGTCGGCCTGTGTCAAGCTGGGCAGACCACGGCTTGTAGATCTTGCCAAGACCCACCGCGTACTGAGAAGACGGGTACAGCTTACTGTGTATGGAGTCCCAGAAGCAATGAGCAGCTGAAAGGAATACCAAATTACAAACATACATACACCGATCACACGTCTTCCCCACAGGGGTTGGCAGATACGACTTTGTTCCACTTGCACGATCCTAAGATCAGTGATGGGCGAAATATAATCGAAAAACAACTGATTTTAACCCATTCAATTGGATTAACGATTTAAATATCGATTGATTAAAACCCGTGCGGTGCCGGGTTAGAATAGCACCTCCCCGAATTCTTTCCGTGGGTGTCGTAAGAGTCGACTCTGGGAAAGGGATAGTGTATTGTGGGCGATGGGGTAGCAATCTGTCACTGCAATATCACGTTTAACCATCTCGTTACCCTGAAATTGCTAAACGTGTGTTGCTACTATCTTGTCGGGTTGAAACTGGGAGATTATTGGAAAGACAACGTCACTTGTAATATGAATTAACGTAACCGCCAAATGACGATTTTTCAGGAGACGCAAAAAACTGATTTGCAAATCAGAAAAATTGTTGTAACTTTTTATTCAATCATCCTTTTGCAATGACGTTTACTGCAATTACCTTGTATTTGTAAGTTCTTTTAGCTAACAGAAGTCTTGTCGGTGCTGTTATTATGGTTTAGAAAATAGCATGGCGGTTACATTAATTTTTTTTTCAAAAATTGTGAGTTACATTAAGATTTCTTCTAAAAAATGAAGTACAGTTTAACGTATCTCACAAAAATTTAAGAATGTTTATTGTAAAGAACACGGTGTTCAGAAATGTGGACTTACGTTATAAAAATTAAATAAAGGACTTTCAATCTTATTTACTTACTACAAGGTTCAAAATGTTTTTTTTTTTTTCAGTCTTAGCAAAATTTTGGCGAGGTAGTTATGACGACTTTTAACCGGTTTATGAGTACGAAATGTGTTCATCATCATCATCATCATCAGCCTATATACGTCCCACTGCAGGGCACAGGCCTCCTCTCAGTATGAGAGGGCTTGGGCTATATAGTTCCCACGCGGGCCCAGTGCGGATTTGGAACTTCACACACAACGTTGAATTACTTCGTCACTGTGTGTAGGTTTACTCACAAAATGTGTTACTAAGTTACAAATGCACCAAGTTTTACTTGAGATCAACAGTAAAACAAACAAAATAAACCTGCCAAGTACGAGTCGGACTCGCGCACAAAGGGTTCCGTACCAAAAACTGCAAAAAATCAGAATTTTTGTATGGGAGCCCCCCTTAAATACTAATTTTATTTTTATTCAATTATTTATTTTTAAAGTAGATATTTAATTAAACATTCTGTGAGCATTTTAAGTATTTACCTGTTACAGTTATTTAAATAGATCCAAAATAGAAAAAAAAACACGTTTTTTGTATGGGAGCCCCCCTTAAATACTAATTTTATTTTATTTTAATTATTTCCTTTTAAAGTAAATATTTAATTTAATATTCTGTGAGCATTTCAAGTATTTACCTGTTACGGTTATTTAAATAGATCCAAAATATAAAAAAAAACACGTTTTTTGTATGGGAGCCCCCCTTAATTATTACAATTATTTTAATTTTAGTATTTGTTGTTATAGCGGCAACAGAAATACATCATCTGTAAAAATTTCAACTCTCTAGCTCTCACGGTTCGTGAGATACAGCCTAGTGACAGACAGACGGACGGACGGACGGACGGACGGACGGACGGACGGACAGACAGCGAAGTCTCAGTAATAGGGTCCCGTTTTTACCCTTTGGGTACGGAACCCTAAAAAGACTTAATTCCTTAATTAACTTCGTAAAGATGAGGAAATTGCAAATAGTTTTGCACGTTTTGTTTAGGAATTACTTCGTAGTCGCATAGTTTCTTAAGATACTGTACTTTTTTTACTGAAATTGGCATTCGTTGTGTACCTATAAAGTTCTTAAGTAAGTAAGTAAAAAACTCTTTATTGTACAAAAAAAAAGACTAAAGTTCTTGCTGAAGATAATTTAGTAGATTTTTCGGGATGACATCTACGCTTTCTCTTTTTCAATCCCTTTTCCCACTGCAACTTTTGGCTCTTTATTCATCACTGGCTTCTTTCATTGTTTATTTTACTAGACATTTTGTTTTAGTTTGGCTTTTTAATTATAGCAATCCTAATAATATTTATCTCTTAGTCTGAAGGTATTGCGAGTTAAATAAGTATATACTATCAGTCCACACATACATGTGCTACCAGATTTGATTCGACGTAATGTTCGAAAACTTTTGATGCGGAGCTAAGTGCAACGATGACCCACAATCATGTTAACAGCACAAAAGACACCGCGTTGTTATAATGTACATACCCTGGACCACGAAGATTTGTCTTCATTAACTGGGAGATTATAGCTAAACAAGCATTCAATTCTGACGAAAACTTCAGACTAAGATCATTTTAAGATCTCCAAAATTAAAAAGCCAGATTTAAACAAATTTCCAGTGAAATACACTAGGAAATTTGAAAATTTTAAAAATTTCATGTGCTCTGCCCACCCCTCTTGGGAATACAGGCGTGAGAATATGTATGTATATGTATGTACACTAGGAAGACGGTGATACTTTCAAAATACAACTAATCAGAGAGCCAAAAGTTGCAATAGGGAAAGAGAAAGGGAAAGAAGTCATCCCGAAAAATCTACTAAATTATCTTCTGCAAGAACTTTATACCTACACAACGAATGCCAATTTCAGTAGCTAAGAAAAGTACAAGTTTAGTATCTTAAGAAATATATGCTATGACGAAGTAATTCCTAAACAAAACGTGCAAAATTATTTGCATTTTCTTCATGTTTATGAAATTATTTAAGTAATTTTAAGTATTTTTTTTTGTCTTATTGTTGATCTCAAGTAAAACTTGGTGTATTTGTAACTTAGTAACACATTTCGTACCTACTTATAAACCGCTTCTAGTCGTCATGACTATCTCGTCACAAATTTGCTAAGACAGGAAAAAAACATATTTTGTACCTTGTATTAAGTGAATAAGAGGGTAGGCAGAGCACCCCTCTGCTCTAGTGCTCTGCCTACCCCTCTTGGGAATACAGGCGTGAGAATATGTGTGTATGTGTGTATTAAGTGAATAAGATTCAAAGTCCTTTATTTAACTTTTATAACGTAAGTCCATATTTCTGAGCGCCGTGTCCTTTAATTTAGCGTAACAGTCAAGAAGTACAGCGTGCCTCAAAAAAATTAACGTAAGAGTCATTTCCATACAGATTAAGTCTCTTACATTAATGTTTTTTTTGCAGCTTTGGTCAATACATTAATAAACAATCACAGATCTGTCGTTACGTTAACCCAATGTAGATAATCCGAAGAAAACTTACAATACATTATAAAAAATACGATAAAATGAAAAAAATGGTCAGATTTTGGTTAACGTAATCGACATTTTTTTCAAGATAGCCGAATTTTAACAACAGGGATCGATAGAACAGAAAATTTGCAGTCGAACTGTATACTTAACTCATTTTCGTCATTTTGGCGGTTACATTAATTCATATTACAGGTGACGACAAGTAGCAAACGGATTGAAGTATAATTTAGAAACTGATTACAGAAAGTTAGGAACGGAACCACGCGGATACCGGTAGGGAACGAGAGAGGCGTGCTTTGTAGGCTAACGCTCTGTGCGGACTAACTGCGCGTTGGCCGGTATACGCGTGGCTTACATAAAATGCTGATCTGGCTGTATGTAGCTGTCGCTACACGTGGCACTGGATTTTTGAATTCATGCGCTCTGCCTACCCCTCTTGGGAATACAGGCGTGAGAATATGTATGTACCTATGTATGTATGTTGATTAAAAATAGTCGACTAAATTAATTGTTGGCGACCATTATTATATTATAATAATATACAGTGTGTTACCGACGTGCGGGCATTTCTTGAAGCAGTGTTAAGAGATGCGGTTTGTTAATCTACTCATTAACTTAATTGCATTAAAAAACAAAATTTCAAATTGCGTTACTTTTCTAAGAAAAGTTTAATTGCAAGCAATGTACAATAAAGTTTCTGTCACAAAATGACAAATCTAATGTCATCTTAGTATTAACTGGAAGTTAAGTGAAGTTAAGTTAGCATACATTGAAGACTCAGAAAACGGAAGAATTGCATTTGTGGCTTTATTAGAAATAATTGTGATATGATAATACTTGCAAATGATTGCTAATTTGATACATTATCGTCAGTTTTAATAAATGCCCGCACGCCGGTAACACACTGTATATTAAAAGCTAAATACGTTTCGGACAAAACAAATTATACGACATAGATGGCACACATTAGCTACCTGAAATGACCATGGTGGTGCTGACGAGGGACCCCCCACAGATTGACAGATACGGACTGAAAGTTTTGACGTAGATGACAGCGTGCCAGGGTACCTCCCCTTGCAAGGCCGAACGGCCCTCCATCGCAGTGGGAATACTATCAGAAGTTACTCTGCCGCATTCTGAAACAACTAAAGAACAGATTCTTCTTTAAAATAAATAATAAATAAAATAATATCACTGGACAATTCTTACACCAATCACCTAGTCCCAAAGTAGGCAATTTAATGCCTGTGTTATGGGTACTAGACAACGGATAAACTTACTTATATGTATATAGATAAACATCCAAGACTCGAAAGCAAACATTCGTATTCATCATACAAACATCTGCCCCGACCGGGGATCGAACCCGGGACCTTAAGCTTCACAGTCAGGTTCTCTAACCGCTGGGCTATCCGGTCGTCGAAGCATGCAAGTTAAAAGCATGTAAAAGTTGCCAGTTAGGGCCATAGCACACGGCGTATTTTATACGCGCGCACGACGCGCGTATTAAGAACGCGCGTCTTCGGCGCGTCGACTGCGCGTTTTAAATACGCCGTGTGCTATGGCCCTGTATAGAAGGTTGCGTTCAAATCGCGTTTGAAGCGCGTATACGCGCGTCATCTGCGCGTCGACTGCGCGTTTTAAATACGCCGTCTGCTATGGGCCTTAGCTCCTAAATATTTATCTGCGTATAAATGTCATCTTTCCATAATGTCGGTGCCAACGGTAAATATGCGCTGTGTATGTTAGCTCATTGAATTGTTTTGTTTATATGGATAGGGAGCGATATTGACAGATATCTGTTCAGTAACCAAACTACTTTCATACTATACACTACTTTCATACTACGGTAATTAGAAATCCTACTGTAATTAGTACTATGGTAGTTAGAACAGGCATGTTTAAAAAAAAATCTCAACAACTTAAATCATTATAGCCTGATCATTGGGTAGTTTTGCCTGGAATGATTTCCGGGAGTTTTGAAAATTGGTAATATTATAGGTTTTGAGGTGCTCTATCTAAATTTCTACTTTGCCACCTCGTATCTATGCCGCTAACGCCGCCATATTGGAAAAATGGCGCGTAAAATCAGTTTTTTGACAATATCTCCTGTCTGACTCAATTTACAATAAAATTGTATAGTACAAAATAAAACTAGAGACAATTTCCTACAATTTATGTCTCAGTGTTTATTTCATAAAGTCGATAGTTTTGGTGTACGAGCGCCACAAAGTGTACTCCAACACTACTCAACGAAAAACTCAGCTTGTCTTTTGTCATTCAATAGAGGTTTCGACCAGGGATTGTACAACCGGTTAAATTGAATACCGATATATAAATTGACAAACGATTACCGCTAAAAAAATAATACCTATATTCGAATTAGAGGTAAATGTTGTAATTCCGCTTTTGTCTTTTTCACTATGTTTACACTATTACTAGTATTCCTTACCCCTATTGAATACCGGTATTCGTTGCTCTTGACAGATAAGGTGTCAAGTAGACATTATGACT
>BHDV01041074.1:0-35094 GCA_005406045.1 Adoxophyes honmai | reverse complement strand
ACCCTTCGTGCGCGAGTCCGACTCGCACTTGGCAGGTTTATTAATAAAATGACAACACTGTGGGCGTGTTGTTTTAACGCTATATCGTTAGGGCTAGCTGCCATAGACAGCTAAAAGTCGTTTTTGAACATACATAATAATCACGCTTATGTTCTTAAATGGGGTAGGCAGAGCACATGGAATGTGACACAGACAAAAATAGTGAAATAAACGGATCCACTCACGTTTTTTTATATCGATTACTTCGACATGTTTCGGGCCAATCCGTGACCCATCATCTGGAGCTACGCGCCACGGCAGCGGATTGCACTCGAAGTTGAATTATTTCACTATGAGTGAGTCTCACGGTAGTTTTATACGATTCGTTGCTATTTAGCATAATTTTAGGTTTATGAAAACAGATAAAAGAGGTATAATAGTGACAAGTTGCTAGCCTGTCGCCTAAAGCATACCCAAACCTTCCTTAGTCGCCTCTAACGACATCCACAGAAGAAATGCACCGGCGTTATTCTAAGCCCGATACAGCAAGAAAAAGACGTAATTTTTTTCACTGAGAAAATGTTTGTTTTAAAATAGAGTCTCTACTCGATAGTAAGACAAAACTATTGATCCCAACCCTCAAATGCAGCCGTCAAATTCCCACAACCTCACAAATATTCTGCTGAGAATATTCTAGAATCAAACTGGATTCTTGGATATTCTGTCCGGGAATTCGTGACGATATTTGACGGTTAAAATGCTTCCGGAGAGAAAATGTGGATGTTTATTGAATTGTTTGTAGTTGAAATACAAATAAGTAAAACTATACAAAGTGTTTTTATAACTGTAGTGTGGGGTTTAGAACTCTCTACTTCTTCCGTGGATTTCATAAGAGGCTACTAATGAAAAAGGTTTAGGTATGTTTTAGGCGAAAAGCTAGGCAACCTTTCATTAATAAAGAGTTCCCTCCTATGGAGAAACGTCAAAACACACACTTGTCCGAGGTACTGTGAAAAACTATGTTTTGATATTGGTATTTTTCATGGCTACAACTCGAAATTGGGAACAAAGCATGGGAACAAAGTAGTGGCCTACCCCTGTGGGAAAGAGGCGTGACGTTATGTATTGTATGTATGTATGTATGTATGTATGTATGTATGTACAAACCGAAAAAAAAAATTGTTACAGTAATGCTTTTCATTTTTTATTTACTGCTGCTCTATCTTTCATAATGTATACAGTGTAAACCAAAAAGGTGATTGTAAATTATGGGCTTTTAAAAGGATATTACTAACAAGAGTAAGTATGTTAGAAGCCCAGTGCCGCAGGCGTCGAGTTTGATTTTCATCACATTTACGAGGAAAAAATAAAAATTGCATTGAACACGTTCGGCTACTGCGTTAGGAGACCGACTCAGTGTAACTCTCCCCTAACTCGACAAAAATCATCGCCATTCCCAAACACTACAAATCAACGGCCTCATTCGTCTGTAACAGACGTTTTAAGTAGTGTCTGATAGGCACTTCTTTTCGTGGCTGTATAAGCCGATGCGGGAGCGGCAAGGTCTTCGGCACGCTCGGCAGAAGAATATTGCAGCGGGTGGAAAATTGCTGCTTTGATGTCTCCTGGCCCTCCTCTGATCCAAAGTCCGGAACCATGACTCATCATGGGTTTTACGACCCTCCACAATCGCTTTGCGCCATTTACTCCGATCCGCTACAAATAAACCAAACAAAACACGAAACCGCAAAAAACTTATTCAATAATAAACTTTCTCACACCCGCGGAGAGCTTAAAATTGCTCATTAACTTAACTGAATCAAACTTTGAAACGCCAAACCAATTTAAATTCAACCCTATTTATATTTACTCTCGTCTCTAAATAGTTTGATTAAAATTACAACCACTAACTGTCAGGGGAAAGTGTTCTTTCTACTTTGGGGTTTAGGTTCGTTTTGCTGTGATTCAGGGTTGTCACTACGCAATGGTGGTACCTGGATTGGCATCCGTTGAAAGTAATTTACTGTGTGAACTGTGTGTGTGTGTGTCCATTGTCACATTTGTCACGTATCTCCCGTCTAAATAGTCAGCGGATTTGAGATGCACTATCTCACTGTATCGTGTTTGATGTCGAGATAGATCACTTCTTTATTTCTTCAGTGGATGTTGTGAGAGGCAACTAAGGAAGTAAGTGACTAATAATAAAATTATTCTAGAAATATTTCAAGTGTCTACCTTTTACCATTATTTATATATCGACCCAAAAACACCAAAAAATCACGATTGTAGTATGGGAGCCTCCCGTAAGAAATAATTTTACCTTTTTCAGTACCTATTTGTTGTTATAGCGGCAATAGAAATACATAATCTGCGGAAATTTCATCCAGCTAGCACGGTTCGTGAGATACAGCCTGATGATAGACGGAAGGATGAACAGCAAAGTCTCTGTAAAGAATCGCGAATATAATCTAACTTATGCGATGTCAATAGAGTTGTCTGCGCTGTAAAAAAATTGGGACAAGATTGACTGATTCGCGTACACTTTAAATCGTTTTTGGGCCTACCCATGCATCACACATAAAAGTCAACTATAACGCCTTTTGTAATTTTGACGTCACTTTAATTCGTGGTATAATGGAAACCAACACCCGCTGCAAAAATACGGCGTGCAGCAAAATATGTCCGCAAACCGCTTCCATCGCAACTCCGTAATTAGTTTATACTGACACTAACGCCCTCTGTTGTGAGCGCCTGCAATATTGGCATAGACAAAAGGTAAAGAGAAAATAAGTCGCATTGGTTTTTATGTGATGCCAACGATTTGGAATTTAGATAATATTTTGTGGTGTTGGGTCTAGAATAACATCTCTTCATCTCTTCTTTGGATAGTTTAAGGTAGTTAGTAAAGATAGGTTAAGGTATACTTTAGGCGGCAGGGTTGCAACCTGTCACTATTATACCGCTTCCATTTGTTGTCATAATTAAGCTAGAAGTGGCCACGAAACGGGAATTGGTTATGGTATTGTCTATGCAGGGTTTCCTCAGTTCTGCCAAGCCCATTTGGGATTACAGACGTGATGTATGCATAGGTATGTATGTAACTAATTCGCAAACTGACACTATGCATACTTTTTTTTAGGCCTGCCTATACATCAAATGAGAGTCAAGTCAACTAGAATGCCTTCTAGTAATTGTGACGTCGCTTTATAAAATATGTCCGCAAACCGCTTCCATCGCAACTCCGTAATTAGTTTATACTGACACTAACGCCCTCTGTTGTGAGTGCCTGAAATATTGGCATAGACAAAAGGTAAAGAGAAAATAAGTCGCATTGGTTTTTGACAATATGCTTTTAACTTTACCCTGTTTATGGTAGAACTAGCTTTCCGCCCGCGGCTCCGCCCGCGTGGAACTCGGTTATATTGCGGTATAAAGTACAACTATAAGAAAACTTCTCGTTTCAAACGACACACGGCGCCATCGATCTATCATCTATCGATCGGTTATCGATTGATATCGATCTATCGTCGATCGATATCGATCTATCAAGCAAACTATATTTTTGTTTTCCCTCGGGAACATCAATTTTTTCCGGGATAAAAAGTAGCCTATGTCACTCTCCGTACCCTAAACTAACTCTACCTAAAAAATCACGTCAATCCATCGTTCCGTTTAGCCGTGAAAGACGGACAAACAAACAAACAAACAAACAAACAAACAAACACACTTTCACATTTATATATTGGTACGGATGACACTTTTCTATCTCTTCCGTGGTTATTGTAAGGTAAAATTGCAGCGCAATTGAATTTAAAAAGGTAAGATTTGATCGATTCATTGTTACGATATTTGAAAGTTTTGAAAGCTAACGGACAAAAATTATGTATATTTTAGATTAAACAATGAATTGAGACAAAGTTGTAACTATCAGGGAGTGTTACCTTTTTATTGTTACATACTAAACTTAATACTGTATCCTATCTCACTCACTAGCGAACAGTCACAAACCGGGATTGTTGAGCCACTTGCCACTGTTCGCAATTTAGACGTGTAATCAATGACCGATGTGACTGACTAGATGTCAGCTATGTGATTAGTATTACACGACCAAGTTTCAAACATAGGTAAGTGGCTCAACAATCCTTGTTCGCGATGGTACATCGAAAGGCATGAACGCAGCCGTTTCGATTTTCAGAAAACAACACAAATAAATTGGAAACCAGATTTTAAATGCACACGCCACGTTAACATTGTCATTATTAAACACATCTCTCGGGCGTCGGGCGTATTCATAATTAAAACACATTCAAAAATCATCAGGATGAAACTCGGATTGTGAAGGTATCAAAAGTTTGGGGACATGTGGCGTGACGTGAAGCGAGCGCGCGATTGGTCGAACAGTCGAACGATGAATGATTGAGCAGGCGATGCTCAAAGTTCAGAGCGCATTCGTTTAAATTTGTGTAACTGGAGTTTGGATTTTAAAGAGAATTTTGGATTTTACAAAGTAGAGTTGAGTGAAGGAGTAAAGTATACGAAAGCCATGCATAAGTGACGAGAAACATATGTGGCTACATAATAATTTATATTTGATTAGAAATAGTGTTTGAAGTTACTTTATAGTATACAATCTTTTTTTTTCAAGTTCATTGTGTTTTTATTACGTTATAAAAAGAGCCACTGTGCAAAATTACAAGTTTCTAACTAGTTGTTTAGGCTCAGCGTCAGTCAGTCAGTCAGATTCTCTTTTTATACACACGGATTTTAACTTCAGTTTCATAAATATTTTCCGAATCCTTTAAATTGTTCAACATAATTTCCAAAGTTTGGAAGCCTCTGACAATCAAGACACGCGTCGGATCGGCTGTCGGGTTTGTTCGGGTGTCATCGGGTTTTAAATGGACTGGCAGGCGGAAAAATTACCAGTAAATACCGGTACAAACCAGTATTTTCGTTTACGGCTGTCGTGTTTGTCAAATTAATATTTTTTCACCAGACTATCAAATATTTTTTACTGTTGGCAGAAAATGACCGAAATATGACTTTGCTCTCGAAGTGAGACACTATAGCTTTTTAATTTTATTTTACAGGTAAAGACTACGCTTTCCTTACAACCAAGCTTTTTTGGTATTATTAACGAAAAATATTCGTCACTATTGATCGTTTAATTGTAGATCATCTGTTAAAAGTTTTAATCTTATTTTTAACCGACTTAAAAAAAAGGAGGAGGTTCTCAATTCGTCGGGATATTTTTTTGTTTTGAATTTTTTAGATAGTAGGCGGAATAAAGTCAGTACTAGATGTTTATCCGCATTCCCATTTTGTACACACAATAGCAGTAGTACTTAGGGCCATAGCACACGGCGTATTTTATACGCGCGCACGACGCGCGTATTAAGAACGCGCGTCTTCGGCGCCGTAGACGCTGATTGTTGCGTTTGCATTGATGATAATATAAAAGCGCGCGCATGAAGCGCGTATACGCGCGTTTGACGCGATACAAACGCGCGTACAAAAGAGCGGAGTAGGGATAGAGAGGGACGGGGCGTTCACGCCACCACTGCATCGCCTCAGGACTCAGGGCCATGATTCGCTTGTCTTGTTATTTTTGCACAAATAAATATTTTTATTTTTTTCTTTTTAAAAGAAGTACTAAAGCCAGCGTAAGTAGTGCTGTCTTAACCGACGCCATTGTACAACTGGGATGAATCTCTGATCGAAACGCAAAGGCTACGAGCAACTACGGCGCGTATACGAGCAACTACGGCGCGTATACGCGCAGTATAGGCGCGTTTCACGATGACCCCGTGTGCTTAGGTTAGAAGGTTGCGTTCGAGTTTCGTTTGAAGCGCGTATACGCGCGTCATCTGCGCGTCGACTGCGCGTTTTAAATACGCCGTCTGCTATGGCCCTTACGTATTTTTTTTCGGCTGCCAATTGCTTATATCATCATTATCATCATCATAAGCCTAATCTATTATAGACAAGTTAAACATTGTCTTAGCGTCACAAAGATGTTGAGACCGCACATTTTTATTATAAAGACATTTTTACTGTGAAAAAAAAAATTATTACGTTACGTCGACACGTTATTAAAAAAAGATAGCAACTTTATAAAAATATCCACACCTCTACTATCCTGGTAAAAAATACAAAAAAAACCTTGCGCGTGCTTCAAAACCGGATTTCGTTACTTTCGATAGTTTCATTCGATACGTTGGTAAAGTAAACGCAAAAATATTCGATTGCAAAATTTCTATTCGATAGTTAATTTTTTTGGAACAGGTTTTTCCTGGATTCTTGTTTAGACTGCAAATAGTGGGTTCCGGAACTTTAACGTCGACGTAATTGGGTATAGGCTGGGTTGGTTTGCTTTGATAGTACATTTTGATGGGGTTTCGTTGGGTTTCAACGATGCAAAGGATGCAGTGTAGGCAAAAGGTTATAGCCTATCGCGTGGGTCAGTGTTTTTTTAACCTTTTTTAACCCTTAGGTGCATACGGTATCAAAAATGATACCATGTCTTTTTACCACTCTAAAATATTTTTATTCTTTCTCGCCACCTTCTAATACCAGTATTTTATTACCTTTGCTCAAATACTTCAAAGAAAAAAAGAACTGTCAATCCTAGTACAGCCATTTTTATACTAAGTGTCAAAAGTTTGAATTGTGCGGCTACTTTTTGCAAAAGGTGAAATTGCAAGTTTTCATTTTTTTTTATCTGGCGGATCATGAGATATTTCCAATCGGAAAAATATGTATAAGAAAGGTTAGTATTTCTATTTATCGGGGATTATAGAAGTTTTTGTGAGATTTGTGTTAATACAATAGTTTTTTGAGTTTCCAGTTGGTATCGAAAATGATACTCCATGCGATGACGACTTTTTTTGTAGTATCAATAATGATACTCCATGCACTACGCTTACTTTTTCTACTAGCATGGTTTAAAGAACTTTTTGAGTTTTTTATACTTTACCATTATTTATCAAGTAGTGTGGGCATGTTAATAAAAGCTTATTTACAT
This sequence comes from Adoxophyes honmai, assembly GCA_005406045.1. Taxonomy (NCBI): domain Eukaryota; kingdom Metazoa; phylum Arthropoda; class Insecta; order Lepidoptera; family Tortricidae; genus Adoxophyes; species Adoxophyes honmai. Next base: position 28,091 of record BHDV01041074.1, on the reverse strand, counting down.
GCCCAACATCACCACATAGGGTTTGTCTTAGAAAAGGACGTAGAAGCACTGTTGATTCAGTTAGAAGGTGGAAAAATATCGGAAGACAATGCCGAGTCCGAAGGAGATGATCTGAAGTTTTCTTAATCACTCGAAGACCTGCAAACAATTCTCGAGGAAGAAGAGACAACAGAAGAACCTACAAGTATGGCAGTAGAATTAAATTTTATAGAAAAACCTGGTTTAACTAAGATCCTCAGATCCTCATTTTATTAAACGAGAACAGGCCATAGACGAGTTCACAAGATCCGTATATACCCATAAACACACAAAAACATGAATTTCATTTATAGCTAATGTTTTGCGATTGTTAAAATTCTATTTTTGAAGTTTATATTTTATTGACTAATTATTTTAGAACATATTTTTTTAGTGCTTGCTCCATGGAGTATCAAAAATGATACAAAGTGTTTTCGTAAAAAAAAATATATAAAAAAATGATTACGATTTTTTTTACTAATTTTCCTGGCATTCACCCATATTTCCCAACCACATATATTTATTTCGTTAAAAAAAATTAAATCATGCACCTAAGGGTTAAGATGCAGCCCCCCTTAGTTTCCAGTAGGGATTTTGATTAATTGGAATAACAAAATGTACAAAGGTACACCATCGCGAACCGGGATTGTTGAGCCACTTACCTACGTTTGTAACTTGGTCGTGTACTAATCCAATAGCTAACATCTAGTCGGTCACATCGGTCATTGATTACACGTCTAAATTGCGAACAGTGGTAAGCGGCTCAACAATTCCGGTTCGTGACTGTACTTTTGTACAAAGAAGAACTTATTTACAGTGATCGTCATAGTTATATGTTGTCATATTTATTAAGTCCTTTGAGAAGTTTTGCGATGGGTCAGAAATTAAATTAACAAATGAAGCACAAAAACAACAGTCAGCAATATGTAGCTATATAATTGTGTTGCCGGGTTAGAATAGCACCGCCCCCTTTCTTCCCGTGGGTGTCGTAAGAGTCGACTCTGGGAAAGGGTTAGTGTATTGTGGGCGATGGGCTAGCAACCTGTCACTGCAATATCACGTTTAACCTTCTGGTTACCCTGAAATTGCTAAACGTGGCACTGGTTTTTTGAATTCATGTGCTCTGCCTACCCCTCTTGGGAATACAAGCGTGAGAATATGTATGTATGTATGTATTATATTCTACTTTTTAACGTTTAATATTACAATCAAAGACAATTTCAAAGAGTTTGTAAATACTCACGTTAACATTACACAATACCAAAAAACATTAAAAATAAAATAACTAACTAAAATAATAACTAACTTAAGCACTAGACTATATTTAAAATATTGTCTAGTTTGTAAATTACATTTCCATTTTGTCGTTCGCTATTTTCTACTACTCAAAAATTGACTATCAGAAATCTCATTTGGGATAAGTCCGCCTTCGGACTTTGTTCTTTTTATTTGCAAGTTATCTGTACTTTTTGTCTTTTCATACAGTAAAAAGTTTTCTACTTTACTTACGTTTACGTTTCGTCGCCTTGGCTGTCAATTTACACATAATATATAATATAGATATCTGTCATTATACTACCTCTTACATATGTTTTCAAAACTAAAATTAAGGTAGAAGTGGCTGCAAAGCGTGATCTAGTCATAGTAGTTTTGTCTATGTCACGTTTCGTGTACTCTGCCTACTCCCTTTTGGAACACAGGCGTGACTGTATGTTGTATGTATGTTACTTACTATTTTCCGTTTCGTCACTTTAGTCGCCTTTAATTCAAAAGCCGATACCACACTGGCGATATATATCTTTCCCGAAGGGACGTACACAGTTCCACTGTGTAGCTATGTTGATATATCGCGTCTATAACATATACTATGACTATGCCGGCATTTCGCATGCAGCTCACGTGGGTAATATATCGCGTTGAACTCCAGCGGCATACAAAGAGGCATCTATGAATATTACTCGCGAATTATAATATATACCTGTGTCGGGTTAGAATATCACCTCTCCGTTTCGCCTGTGGGTGTCGTAAGAGGCGAATAAGGTTTAGGTGTGATTTAGGCGACAAGTTAGCAATCTGTCACTATTTTAACTCTTCCGTTTTTTTTTTAAACTTAAAGTTATGCTGGAGGCGGTTGCGAAGCGTGAAATAGCATGGTTTTGACTAATGTAAATTTTGTATGCTCTACCTACCCTAATTGGGAACAGGAGTGATGTATAAAATCAGTTTAAAATTTTTGTATATGTAAAAGGGAAGGTTTCTTAAAAAATATACAAACAAAATTTAACATAAATACTTTTAATGTCTAAATGACTAAGGAAATAGTTTAAAGTACTTTTGAAGACTGGCTAGCATTCCCACTGTCATACTTCCTCACTTAAAACCTTAATATAGTAGAGTTACTCTACTCGCGACCACGGTAACTATAACGCGGCCAAAACGTCGAGGTAGGTAATTCACAAACAACGCATGACCAAGTCCCGCGTATTTACAAACACCAGTACTTTAAGAAAAACTTAGACATATTTTCCAGGCTTTACTTAAAAAGCACACAATCACCTATTATATCTTTTATCCGGGTAAACAGGCACAGGTTCGATCCCGAGCGTAATTTATCACCTGCGCGGCCGCCGCATACCAATGCCGGCCTATGAATATTATACGGGTACAGTCGGCGAGGTACAGTCGGTCTGGGTTAGCAAGGTTTTTTTTTATAGGTTAAGGTACAATCCATAAACCACACAGCTTTATGATTAGTGATTACATTAAAAAACATAAATACAATCACGCCCGTATTGTCGATAAGGGTAGGTAGAGCATACGAAACGGTAAATAGACAAAACCATGAATGTTTCATTCGGTGCTACTTCTAGCTTATTTTTGGGTTTTAAGTTACAGACATACATATTCTCACGCCTTCATTCCCAAAAGGGGTAGGCAGAGCACATGAATTCAAAAATTCAGTGCCACGTTTAGCAATTTCAGGGTAACCAGGTTAAACGTGATATTGCAGGGACAGGTTACTAGACCATCGCCCACAATACATTAACCCTTTCCCAGAGGCGACTCTTACGACACCCACGGGAAGAAAAGGGGAGGTGCTATTCTAACCCGGCATCACACGGGTTTTTTTTTATTGGTGGAATAAGGTGGTAGCTTTATATTTCACACTAGCTTTCCGCTCGCGGCTTCGCCCGCGTGGATTTCGGTTATATTGCGGTACTAGCTGTGCCCGCGACTTCGTCCGCGTGGAATAGTTATTTTGGGTAGCCTATGTCCTTTCTCAGGGTCTAAAGATTGTTTGTGCCAAATTTCATCAAAATCGGTTGAGAGGTTTAAGCGGGAAAGCGTAACAGACAGAAAGACAGACAGAGTTAGGTAATTTCGCATTTATAATATTTGTAGGGCACCTGCGCGGCCGGCGCATACCAATGCCGGCCTATGAATATTATACGGGTACAGTCGGCGAGGTACAGTCGCTCTGGGTTAGTAAGTTTTTTTTTTAAGTTCAAGTACAATGAGGTGGTTGGTGTGGCTTTATGATTAGATTAAAAAACCATTAACATGTATGCATCACGCTTATATTCCCAAATGAGTCGGGCAGAACCTACGTAATGCGCGCTCTACACTCGCGACGCGAACACCCGCGAACGCCCGCGAAAGCCGCGAATCGCGAGTGTAGATGTTGTTCACGCCTTGCGTTCGCGCTTAGTTATTATGCGTGAGCCGCTGCGTAAATTCACGCCGTGAATTCACGGCGCGACTTCGCGCCGCGAGTGTAGAGCGGGCTTAACGTTTTAGATAGTCAATACCATGATTCATGACTATTTAATTCGCAGCCACTTCTAGCGTGTTTTTGGGTTTCAAGTTAAAAGGTACAATAGTGACAGGATGCCAGTTGCCAAAAGCATAGGTACCTAAACTTATTCATCTTTAGTCGGTTTACGATTTCCATGGAAGAAATGGAGATGTGTAATTCTAAATCCAACACCAGACTGTTAAAATAAAACATCTTTGAAAAACAACCGACGATTGATCGAAGAAACGGTCCTATATCGGAAAATGTGATGTCGATTGTTTGTCGATTTGTTACATAAAAATTATAAGATTATGTAAGCATCTTTACATTATAAGGCATTAAACACTCGTGTTATGTATGAAATTCGCCCTTCGGCTCATTTCATAAACCACACTCCTGAGCGTGACCTCTGCCCAAAACTACAGGTAAATTACACGAAACACACCTTATTTTTAAAAAGTCGCTTCTTAAACGCTACGTAGATTTTAGCATACCACAATCTAATTTCCTTCGTCGCTACTTACGCCCACGGAAGAAACGGAGAGGATTCCGACGCCACACGGTAGGTAAACGTGCTCGAATACCTTTCCTTATAATATTGATGCCGACTTTACCCCCAAACGTGATGTCTTTGAGCTGAGAATGATAGCCCCCCTCCTGCCTCTGGGGGTTACCCGAGCAATATTTATTCCCAAAATAACCTGGAGTATGGATTATTGGAAATTATAGAACATACATACATACAATCCGCACTGAGCCCGCGTGGGAACTATAGCCCAAGCCCTCTCATACTGAGAAGAGGCCTGTCCCTTGCAGTGGGACGTATATAGGCTGATAATGATTGTGATGATGATGATACATACAATCACGCCTGTGTTCTCAAATGGGGTAGGCAGAGCACACGAGACATAGACAAAACAGCTATTATGACGATCACGCTTCGCAGCCATTTTAAGCATAGTTTTAGGTTTGCAAAGATGGAAGAGGTAAAATAGTGACAGGTTTCTAGCCTGTCGCCTAAAGTACACCTAAACCTATTTTCCTTAGTCGCCTCTACATCCACGGAAGAAATGAAGAGGTTATTCTATCCCGACACCACACGGCAAATATTATTTATTATATTATAGAACATGCTGTATTGGTAACTATTTCTGATTAATGCGGTTTTCCGTTAATGGTGCGTTTGCCCCATGTGGTGTCATTTAGAATAACACCTCTCCATTTCTTCTGTGTGTGTGGTGTCGGGGTTTTTGACTATCTACATAGTTTTGTGTGCTTTGCCTACCCCATCCGTACTAATATATAAATGTGAAAGTGTGTTTGTTTGTTTGTTTGTCTTTCACGGCTAAATGGAGCGATGAATTGACGTGATTTTTTTTAGGTAGAGATAGTTTAGGGCATGGAGAGTGACATAGGCTACTTTTTGTCTCTTCATAACCCCCCATTTCCTTAAAATGTCTTCTGTGTTACCCCGAATTTAACGCGAGCGTAGCCGCGGGCAAAAGCTAGTTTAGGAATACAGGCGTTTAAAGTCATACTAGAACTTTCACAAAATTGCCTTGACTATTTTATAAATTTTTGTCATTGCTGAGAAGAATACAACGAAAAAAAAGCCCCATTTAAAATCCTTTCCCACAAAACCTCGAATTTCCCCCAAAACCACAATTAAAAATCCCCCAAAACCCACCAAACCGAAACCCAACCGCACGTATTTGCAATACGATTCCTTCTCGTTGCATCCGCTCTTAAGATATCCTGATACCGTTTTCACTAAGAATTCGACACCCTGTTTTAGTGGTGGTAAAGTTGCTTTTTCCTTGTAAGGAGTAGGTAGATTTGCTAAAATATTCTTCAGGCGTTCGGTATATCTAGACGGACCTATGAATACCTAAGAAGGTTTGGCCAAATATCCGTCCGTCCATGGAATGATAACATCTTAATATTAATATAACGCGAGGCACTTGAGTGAAGCAGATGTCATTTGAACATACGTAGTTCCCAAATGGGGTAGGCAGAGCACACGAAATGTGCCATAGATGAAACCAAGATGACTATTTCAGGATTTGCAGCCACTTTTAGTAATTTTAGATTTGAAAACAGATGGAAGAGGTGGTATCTATAATAGTCACAGGTTGCTAGCCTGTTGCCTAAAGAATAGAATACCTAAACATACCACCACTTTTTGATCACTGGGTCAAAAATATATCATTGTAATCAGTTTATTAGTTATGCAATAATTTTAAATAAAAAAAAACCGACTTCAAATTAGCAATATTTTGAAAGTATTCTGTTTACTGAATGCAAAATCTTGACTTCATCAACAAATTACCGAAAACACCGTACATCTCCATATAAAATTTGAAGGTTTCGTACCAATGGGAACAATTTCGAGTTATACCCTTTCGATTAAAAAAAAAGTAACATACACACAAAAAAAAAATTTGGTCAAATTGAGAACCTCCTACTTTTTTTGAAGTCGGTTAAAAATAAACGACACTTGGTTTTTGATTTACAAAAGAATTAAATGTCGACAAAGATCGGCACACTTGCGGAGAGAGGTTTGTGACGTCAAGCCATGGTAAAATTTTTACGTGTGACGTCGCTCGAAATTACAGAGCTGTATCTTCGTCAGTTCTTGTTTGTGAAATAAGATAAATACATATTTAAATAATATAAAAAATACGTAAATTTTGGGTAATCTATTTGACGGATTAAAAAAAATGTTTTACTTAACTACCCAACTGTGTTTATTCGTTGAAATACTTCTTAATACTCGTACAGCGTCTATGGTCAGTAAAAAACTATCTCTACCACTTTTTTGTGTAATTTTTTTTAGAATTACTTAAATGACCTACCTATATTTTCAGAAAAAAATGCTAAATCGAACCATTGCCAAATTAATTGACGATATGAAATTCCCCGAAAAGATTCTACCAATGTTTCACGAACTACTTTCTACTTCACTCACCATCAGTTCTCTCCTTGCCGTTGAAGAACCACGTGACCTTCGGCTGAGGTTTCCCCTCCTTCACCAGGCAGCTGATCGTCAGCTGTTTCCTCTCGGAGAGGGGACCGACTGTCGCCCCGTCAGTTAAAGTCTTGCCGTCGCTGGTCAGCAGTTCCACTGATTTAGGTTTGACTGTGGACAAGAGAAACGGTTGGTTAGATTCACCATTTTTAACCAGTGTATATAGAGGATTCTGAAATTATGTAATACAGTCATACTATGACTCTTTATTGCATAAACATGACAAAAATGTATTTTAGTCTTTATATTACAATTATATTTATTTATTTTAGGTTAATGGTATTTTTTCTCAACGAAAAGTGTGTCTTCTCTAATTTTACATCTTTTATCGATCTCTCGAAGGTCAGCAGGAACAGATCCCTTAAGGGATATGTTCGCCTTTAGTTTGTATTTTTAGTGCATGTTATTTCATCATGTTTATTTCGTACAATAAAGAGTTACGTACATTACAAAATATCAAGTAATAAACCATTTTAAAAGTACATAAAAACCTGTAAAACTTCCAATTACACTCTTATTACTTTGACTAAAAGTATTTATATTACATTTTAGTACACCATCAATTATTTGAAGTGTTTTTATAATTATGTCAAATTACGTAGTAAATTAACATAGAAATAATTACAAGAAACACACACATCACTCTCATTGAAAAGTATAACAGTTCTAATGCCAACACTTCACCATGACGTATCAACTTTCGAGAACATAATCCCCTTTAATTTGACACGTTGCTAGCCAATCAGAGTGCAGCAAATGGCCGGTATTAGTTGTGGTTTGGATCACGGACATAAATCTGCGTAGTGCGCAAACACATCCATTCCTAACCAGGTATTATGCGTGAATTATTGGATGTAGTCGGTCTAATTAGCAATGATGAGAGGATACAGTGTAGCCACATCGAACTTTGTCACAATAAACTTAATAAAGATTTATTTTATCCAGCAGTATGATGTTTATGACGTTCACTGTATAGGTAATAGGTTCTATGATGTGCCGGGAATCAATGTTTGATGGTTCACCTAAACACGAGATTGTAAGTAAATAAATTATTTTTCTACACAGTATATTATGAGATGAATAAATTAATTTTTCTACACAATATATTTCAAGGAATGCGCTTTTGTATTACATCAGTTTTCAAAACCACATACATACATAAACGTCACCCCCCAATTCCTGCGGTAAACATAGATTACAAAGCGCCATTTGCTCCAATTCTGGAATACTTCTCTCGCTTCACTCACATTCATCACTTTCGATCACCTCGACGGTTTCGGGACAACTTCTAATTTGGCTTCCTTTTAGAACGTCGTCGATCTGGTCCATATACGTTCTTCGAGGGCGCCCTCGACCGACTTGCCCTAACACTCCTCTTCTAGATTTGTTTACACACTTTTGCTTCATCCGTTATCTCCGTGTGGCCAAACCCACGCAACATATCAAATTAGAAGTATCTGAAACCGTCGAGCGTGTATGACGAGAGTGATAAATGTGAGTGGAACGAGAGAAGTATGCCAGAATAGAAGCGAATGGTACTCTGTTGTGTCTGCCTACCCCGCAGGGAATAGGGCATGAACTTTATGTAAACATACATACATATCCTCACGCCGGTATTCCCAAGAGGGGTAGGCAGAGCACATGAATTCAAAAAAATCCAGTGCCTCATTTAGCGATTTCAGGGTAACCAGATGATTAAACGTGATATTGCAGTGACAGGCTGCTAGCCCATCGCCCACAATACACTAACCTTTTTCCAAAGTCGACTCTTACGACACCCACGGGAAGAAAGGGGGAGGTGCTATTCTAACCCTTACGGGAAAATATTTTTAGATACCCCTTTTTTAATTTAAAAACAAATGGGATTCTTGACCACCAAAATGAGATTTCTTTTTATTCATTTCAACATTTATAGCAGTGGCATTTAGGCAGTAAAACTATACTAAAATATGCAAAGCTCATATTGACTAGACTTGGTCACGACTACTATAAAAATTTAAGTACGACATTCAAACTCCAACGACATTTTTCCGACTACATTACAAGGTTTTCAAACTTTATAAGCTCGTCGCAATCTTCACAGTTATAAAATAAATTATAACTCGATGAAAAACTAGAAATCTACGACAATCCTCTTTTATATTAAAACACTACTACAGATATTCTTGTCTTTTTACTAAGTTTTCGTATGGTGTCGGGTTTAGAATAACACCACTCGATTTCTTCCGTGGATTTCGTAAAAGGCGACTAAGGAAATAGGTTTAGGCATGATTTAGGCGACAGGCTAGCAACCTGTCACTATTCTACCTCTTCCATCTTTGCAAACCTAAAATATGCTGGAAGTGGCTGCGAAGCGTGAAATAGTCATAATCATGGTTTTGTCTATGTCACGTTTCACGTGATCTTCCTACCCCATTTGGGAACATGGGCGTGATTGTATTTATGTACGTATTGTACGCTCTACCTCAGAAAACGACCAAACTGATTAATATTCGTAGCGTTGCTACGCTCGTAGACATGCTACGCCGTAGCACGAGTTCAAGGTAATATAATTAATTAAGGCTATGCAGAATGCATCGCTTTATATTAATTTATATTTCAAGTGTCATATGTTAAATGAGGTTTTGTGAAAAAAAGTATTTCGGATGGAATATGACTTTTTTATTACCTTTATTCGAAATTATGTCCTTTAACATTTTCCATAAGTTGTTCGGTGAAGAAAAATACAGTGATGAAAATAAAATACTGTGTGTGAAGTTCTTAATTTGTACTGGGTCAGCATAGGAACTAGAGTTCAAATTCTCTCATACAGAGGACGCCTATACCTATCGCAGTGGGACTAATAATATATAGTCTGGACATTTTTTTGGTATGTAATTAAATAAGTCCCTTAAAGAAACTTCTTTAATAGCTAAGGAAACATCGATTCTATGAATTTCAACCCCATCAACCATTAGTAACAAAATCAAAAATCATAACATAGTATTTCTAAGTATTAGGGCACCAAACATAACAATATTTTCTATTTAAATTATTTTTGTGGTCTACACAAATACCAACCTGACTTCACAACAACAAACTTAATCCTATCACTTAAAACACTTTACTTTAACTTCATAAAAACTGTATGGAAGGCCCGGGAACCATTTTAACACTCGTGATTGGTCGAAATCAGTACAATCAGGTAACAAAGTTAAGCATCACGACTCTGATTGGTTGTATCGAGCTGGGATACAGTCGCGGAGAAAAATGAAGTTTATTCTAATAAGTTAAGAAGAGTAGTGATCAAAAAATTTATCGAGGCAAAGAAGCATACAGAGATGTTTTGAAACTTATTTTTAAATATTAGATTTGGTTTAGAAGTGTATTAGAGGCGTAACAAATAGGCAACTTTTTTCATTTAATTTTTATTCTGTTTCAAATATTAATTTTATCCAACCTATGTTCTATTAGCTAAGTAAAGTAAAACCTAAAATAACTCAAAACTGTGCGAAACATATATATTTATTTATTTCTGATTTAGAAACATAAATTAGTTACTAAACGCATAAAAACGCGTTTGCCTGACAAATATTATTCACTATCGTTTTCATTTGCCTCGTTGTGGTATTGAATTGTATTTTTGTTTCGGACGCTGAATTTTACGAATGTTATTGATTAAAGTTTCAAATAGTTCAGAAAACAATGACAGGTTAAGGTACATTTTAGACGACAGGCTACCCACCTGTCACTATTGTACCTCTTAACTCCAAACCTAAAATATGCCAAAAATAGATGAAACACGTGAAATGTTCATGGTTAAGACCATGCAGCGTTTCATACGCCCACAAATGTGCGAAGTAGTCTAAAAAGTGTATACATTCCCTATTTGTTTATTGTAAATTGTGAACACTTTTTAGCAGAACATTACCAATTGCACGGTGAAGCATCGACGCAAGCTTTAGCTTGTTAACGTTAAATATTTTGCCGGCTCTAATGAGAACGCCAGCTAATGAGCCATCGGCAACTCTCGAGTTCTGGTATGGCCTCCTTTGTTTTACATTAAAGATCAATGACCTGTACAATACCTCAAATGTACAAAGATACGATACTATACGCTACATAGACAAAACTATGACTGTGGTTACGTCTAGCATGTTTTTTTGGGTATTGAGTTGGCAGGTATAGTGACAGGTTGCTAGCCTGTCGCCTAAAGCATGCCTTAACTTATTTCCTTAGTAGCTTCTTACGACATCCACTGAAAAAAAGGAGAGGTGTTATTCTAAACGCGACATCATACGGCACACCCAGAACCATAAGTTTTTTACTTGAAAAAAGTGTGGTTTACTATGTTGGTAACAAAACATTTTGTTGCCAATTTAAATATTTATAATTATCTAAAATTTGCTTTAGTTGTTTGCGGCAGCTAGCCGTATCGATAAAATATAGCGACATAACAATACGTCTCACAGTGTTATTAAGCGTGTTTGTACACACAAACGATGTAAAAAGCTTTAAAACATCAAAATACGTAAAGCCTGACAACTTACTATTTGGCCCACGCCATGTTGCTTATTTTATATTACAAAGCTCTGATTCTATTGCATACGTCATCTATAGTCAGCATGATGTGTATTTGGTTTGTATTACATACATACATACATATCGTCACGCCTCTTTCCCACAGGGGTAGGCAGAGACTACTTTGTTCCACTCGCTACGATCCTGATATACCTCTTTTGCATTGATATTGTATTGATTGATATTTGAATTATACCAAAACATTGTTTACTGAGAATCAGAGCTTTGTAATATAAAATACGCAACATGACCAGGGCCAAATAGTAAGTTGTCAGGCTTTAATTACTAAAATCCACCACAAAACTTGAAAATTAAATAGTCTTGGTTTTGTCTATGTAGCGTTTTGTGTGCTCTGCCCACCCCATTTAAGGAACACAATCGTGACGTAAGTATGTACAAAAAACATCGCATCAAATATATCTGTGTGTATGAGAGCTACGTTTTATACCTTTATTTTTCCTAAGTTTACTTTATTTATCAAAATTTTTACACCCCGGTCCCGGCCGTAATTCTGGCTGTCAAGTACCTGTCAACCGACCGCAATATCTGTCAGGGTTGACAGCTTATTTTATTAATATGACAGGGGATATAATGCGCAAGTTTCTTGATTGATATGGGTGGTGAGATAATTAAAAAGCAGGTTTAATTAGTTTTTGGGTTTTTAGGGGTGGGTTTATGTTAGGGGATGAAGGTTTTTCAAAAGAGTATATTAATCATTCATCATCACGCCTGTATTCCCAAATGGGGTAGGCAGAGCACACGAAACGTTAAACGACGAAACCATGGCTACTTCGTGGCTACTTTTAGCATATTTTTTTAGGTATTGAGTTGGCAGGTATAGTAGAGACAGGTTGCTAGCCTGTCGCCTAAAATGTACCTTAACTTGTTTCCTTAGTCACCTTTTACGACATCGACGGAAGAAATGGAGAGGTGTTATTCTAAACCCGACACCACACGGTTAAAATTAATTAAGAGTTGAAAGAGTTTTTTTTTCTTTACCGTGTGGTATCGAGTTTAGTAAAACGCTCCTAAATTTCTTTCGTGGATGTCGTAAGAGGTGACTAACTATAAATAGGTATAGGTATGCATTAAGCGACAGGCTAGCATCCTATCATATCAGTACCTACCAATTTGAAACCTATAAATATGCTAGATTCATCTTTTAATTGTGAAGGCACAGCACTATTTTTAACCGGCTTCAAAAAAAGGAGGAGGTTCTCAATTCGACCTAACTTTTTTTTTTGTGTATGTTACCTACTCGATATCTCGGAGATCCGTGAACTCGAAATTGGTCCCATTGGCACGAAACCAGGATCTGATGATGGAATCTTGGAGAAATCGAGGGAACTCTTCAAATTTTATATGGAGATATTTGTAGATGAAGTCAAGATTTTACATTCAGTAAACAGAATACTTTCAAAATATTGCTAATTTGAAGTCGGTATTTTTTGTTTAAATTTATTAGCTTTACTTACAAAAAACAGCCAACACCGGCTATGTCATTTTAGCATTTCAAAATAGACCACAGTGTATAAATATATTTAATAGTAATCAACAAAATGTGGCGTCAATAATTACATAGCATACGTAATGAAGCAATTAAAACCGGATTTAGTTGAAAAAGTTAAATTGAGTTCTAGTTAGTAATTAGTCGAACCTTAATTGCTTTATTTCGTATACAATTAGGCTCCTAATAATGTCGCTAATTTTCGACTAATTACTCAATTCACAATTAAACGTATTCAATGATATTATTGTTCAAGTTTTAACATGTTAAGTGCTGAGACCCATTTAGATAATGTACTCGTAATTCATACATACATACATACATACATCACGCCTGTATTCCCAAAAGGGGCAGGCAGAGCACACGGAAGGCCAAACAGGCAAAACTGGACTACTTCACATTTTTTAGCCACTCCTAGCATATTTTATAGATTTTCAATTGGGAGGTATAGTAGTGACAGGTTGCTCGCCTGTCGCCTAAAATATACCGTAGCTTATTTTCATCGTCGCCGCTTACGATAAGGTCACCGACAATGAACAAGGAACTAGTAATGGACAATGACTCTTATTTACTATCCACTAAGGAATAATTATTTTTATTTTACAAACAATCGATTTGACAACTTTTATTGTGTTTAAATCTATACTAATATTATAAAGCCGAAGAGTTTGTTTGTTTGAACGCGCTAATCTCAGGAACTACTGGTTCAAATTGAAAAAATATTTTTGTGTTAGATAGACTATTTATTGAGGAAGACTTTAGGCTATATAACATCAAGCTGCGACCAATAGGACCGAAGATACAGTGGAAAATGTGGAAGAAAGCGGGGAAAATTGGTCACTATTCCACGCGGACAGAGTCGCGGGCGCAGCTAGTTATGAATAAAATGACCATTACTAATGCTTGTTAATTTAAACTGTCCATAACTGGGTCTGTTACATTATGTCATCTTTGAAAAAAAATAGAGAGGTGTTCTTCTTACACACAGAGAAGTGACGTTTGATGCATTACGCCAAGCAAAATTCACACACATATCTCATAACTCCGTAGGAAGTCAACTTTAACGCGAGAACGTTTCATATGATAACCCCAAGCGGTTTAAAATTATAATTATAACGGAACACCGCAGTTATTAATTTAGCCCTTCTGAGTTGTACGCGTCAACAAAGTGTCACAACTAATACACAGATCGGATGAAACAGATGCCTCAAAAAATCTCACTATACTAATGGGCCGTTCTCCAGCCGTACGATTTTTCGTGTTCTCAAGTTCAAGTGCTTGTGAAATCTAAATTTTAACAGATAACCTTTTAAAAAAATTACTTTACGTAATTCACACTTTGTTCTACTCAAAATAAGTCTAACAATAGTATATTCTTATTATTAAATGCGCGAAACAAAAATCTAAAGTCAGTGAAGTCCACATTTTCGCCTTGTCCCACCTCCAAAATTTGTTAGTTGATGACATATACTTCGAAAACTAAACGCGGAAACTATAGGTTTTTGTTGTTCACAGCAAGCCAATTACATGATAAATTGAATACTGTTGCCTAAATAATTATTTTTACGTTAGTTTATTTTTAAAGCCACTTTTAAAAAGTGTCCCGAGTTTTGCGTCTTAACCAAATTCGGCCATAAAACACGTCGTACTGCTCAAACGCATACTCCGAGAGACATCCTCGATACGTTCCTAGAAAGAGACTGTCACGCCGCGACGGCCAAACAGTGCGAACCTGTGATTTATTGTGTCGTTGCCGAATCACGAAGGAAAGAAAACAACACGAATTTTTTGTCACGGTTGAAAGTGATTACCATTTTATTTTTTTCTCGCATGTTTTGTTAATATATTTAACTCAGATTATTTTGACATATTAAACAGTGTTATAACTACTTACACAAAAAATATTGAGTTTTTACCAATAACGGTTTTGAAGTAATTAATTAAAAACTAAATTGCTCACGTGATTACCGCACCGGTGATTACCGAAATTTGAGTGATCTCCGCGGTTTCATAGACGCGGTAATAACTAAATTGGTTATTTATTGAGTTATTACTGTAAAACATAGGTTTTAAATAATGCTTCTAATGATTAAGAATATTACTCTGTGCAACACAAAAAAAAATATACCTAATTAAAAAATAATAATTTCACGTTATGTTTTTTTAATCAATGGTTACCAATAATTAAAATTATTATACTATTACTTAAGATGTTTATAATTCAAGGCTATAAATGTATATCATAAAAAGTCTTGTGATATCTATCAATAAACGTGATTTCATGCCAATATTGTTTGCTTGGGTGATTACCGTCTTATATGAAAAAAGAAAATTTAATTATCTCGATAATTATAAGGTTTACAGTGATGCCTCTTTTTGCAAAACGTTTGAAATGTGAAGCATTATACGATTTATTCATAAAAACACACATTAACATAAAATGAAATTATGTCACGGAGTGTCACGCAAAACTGCCTTGCTCGTGGAATGACCCTAATATTATCCGTACTAATATATAAATGTGAAAGTGTGTTTGTTTGTTTGTTGGTCCGTCTTTCACGGCTAAACGGAGCGTTGAATTGACGTGATTTTTTTAGGTAAAGATAGTTTAGGGCACGGAGAGTGACATAGGCTACTTTTTGTCTCTTCAAAACTCCCCATTTCCCTAAAGTGAGGGGTGGAAGTTTGTGGAGAATTCCGCAATTTTCAATGTAGAAAGCTATAAATTGGTATGTGTGCCATCTTTTCTGTGCTACCCCGAATTTAACGCGAGCGGAGCCGCGGGAAAATCTTCATGCCCAAGCGGTACCTTTGATAAAATTTGGAATGCAGAAGCTGACATTCTGGATTTACACGTATAGACAACTTTTTATCCCGGAAAAATTGCGATTGCGATAAAATTATTCTATGTAAACGAAGTTTCGGGCAACAGCAGGGCTCATACATAAAACGAACACGTCACTTCTTTTTTCCAATAGGGAAAGTAAAACAGGAGATACGTAGTCAAAAACATTACTGTTATAGCGATTTTTGGCATAACTTTTAGCTTTTTTTAGCTTGTCAATAAATCCCACTGCTAGGCAAAGGCGTCCATTTTCTTCCGCTACCCTTCCTTATTTCTTGTATGCACCTCCAATCCAATGCAATCCCCAATTTCCAATTTTCCAATTGTGAAAAGTGTTCACATCGTCCCACCACCTCCTTTTGGGTCTGCTCCTGATCCTTTGGCTATCCCTCGGAACCCATTCGGTAACGATTCATGCCCATCAGTATGGCCTTTGGCAGACGTGTAAGGCCCAGTCTCACATTAACTAAGGTAGGTGTTCAGTTGATAAAAAAGGTATAATAGTGACATCTTACTACCCTGTCGCATAAAAAGTACCTTAACCTACTTTCTATTGCAAACCCATTTATGTTCCCAAAGTAAGGTATCTGTTTATCAGCTATGGCTCGCCTGACAGCTCGCAATTGGCGCGAAAACTGACAGCACTGACAAGACGGCGGCGCTGTCAGTGCGATTGCTGCTTTGTTATTGTTTTCATGTTAGTTAAATTAATTTTAGTATAAATACGGGTGAAGGAAATTATTCGGGACTTTGTTTTACGCATCTAATGCGTGGTGATGTGGGCTGGTGACAGGCTAACGACCTTTTTCAAAAAAAAATTATAAGGTAAAATTCTTCCGTGTGGTGCCGAATTTAGAATAAATCTCTCCATTTCTTCCGTGTATGTCGTAAGAGGCTAATAAAGAGTTCGTCACACAGGCATGTATTCTTAAATGGGGCAGGCAGAGCATTTGAAACGCTACATGGAACCATTCACGTTTCGTGACAACTCCTAACTACCATATTTTTTACATTTCTATAGCTAAGTCCACACCAGTGCGCTTTCACGTTCACCTTGCGTCTTCCTCTGACGCATGCCCGTGCAACCACAGCGACTGCGCTGAAACTAAATCCGTCCTCAATGAAGTCGCGCTGGCGGCATGTGCTGTTGTTGGTGGTTGCACGGGCATGCGTCAGAGGAAGACGAAAGGTGAACGCGAATGCGCACTGGTGTGGACATAGCTTATCATAGTTTTCAGGTAAAATAGTGACCGGTTGCTAGCTAGCTGCCACCTAAAGTACCTTAACCTATTTCCGTAGTCGCCTCTTACGACAACCACGGAAGAAATAGAGAAAAGACGAGTTCTTCAAAATCCGCGTGGATATTATTTAAGCACTTAGTTAATTCGTTTTATTTCATTTAGAACACTGTTGGTGTTTTTGTTTCGCAAGTTATGATATTCATGTTTTAAGCACCCACTTAATTAGGGTGTTGTTAAGTTGAGACAATAGGGAGGGTCTTTTATACTCTAATACCTACCCGTAGTGGAAGGAGCGAAGATGAAGATTATACTAGAATGGGGATTTCATATTGAAGTAAAGTAAAAAACTCTTTATTGTACAAACAGATACATTACAGATAGTCACAAATGAAAATTTTAGAGTACAAAGGCGGACTTATTCCAAAAAAGGATCTCTGCCAGGCAACCTTTGATTGAGAGACGAGCAGTAATATAGCTAACGACAAATACGTAATTATTCATGAATTGCAGATTGCCATGTGGTGTCGGTATAGAATGTCACCTTTTCATTTGTTACGTGTATGTCGTAAAAGGTAACTAGGGGAATAGGTTAAGGCGTATTTTTGGCGATAGGCTAGCAACCTGTCACTATTATACCTCTTCCATCAGTTTTCATGCGTAATACTTTGCTAGAAGTGACTGCAAAGCGTGAAGTAAATAATGATAGTCATTATGTCAAGTTTCGTGTGCTCTGCCTAATCCATTTGGGTACACAGGCGTGATTGTATGTATTTATGTATAGGAATGCCAGAAGTAGGGTGCGTAATAGCGTGATTAGAAAGAAGTGTGGTCTGAAAGAGCATTAGTACATTGAGAAACTAGGGAAGTAAATGGAAATTTTCTAACGAGAGCCTGTTAGAAGCCCGACAACGCAGGCGGAGGGCTTTTATGACTCGAGTTTGAAATTTCCTTTACTGCCCGAAAAGAAAGATAGCAAACCGATTAAAAAGAGTGAGACATGTCATTGTTAGTGAATACGTACCGAAGACGTGTCTAAAATGTAACTAATCTTTACCCAAATATTAAAAGGTCAAGGATGGGTAAACGAATTACCCACTCGGATGAACTTCACTTATTTTTATTTACCCTACATAATTATTTACCAAAACGAAACGTTTTGGAACGAAAATATTAAGCAGTTATTTCATCATGTCTCTCAATGGATGTTGACATTGTTGTAACGAAGGCCCTGCACAGACGACAGACTATCGGCGACGGACTTTTTAGTCTGTGAAAGTAGAACCTCTGGAAGTATTATGCAGTAACGCACACGACGCGCAAAAAGTCCGGCGCACATTGCATAAAATCCACGAAGACTTTTTGTGCGCCGTACACTCAATCGCACAAAAAGTCTGTCGTCTGCGATGCGCTTAAATGGCGCGTTGGTTTTGCGCACTGATATCTGATTGTAGTTATTAAGTAGCATTGTTATTTTTCACATGTTTAAATTTAGTGTACCTAATCTAGTTTTCTCCGACACACAACAACACAACACAATAACACTGCTCCATTTCTTCCATGGATGCCGTAAGAGGCGACTAAGGAAATAGGTTTAAGAATGCTTTATACCTTTCATCAATGTTTTAATTTAAAATTTTGGTAAAAGTGGCTACAAACCGCGAAAGTTATGGTTTTGACTACGTAGTGTTTCGTGTACTCTGCCTATGTGTGTGTGCAAGACAAATTCCTATCGCGCTCAACTCATTTCTTAACACAAAAAAAACCCAAAATCTACTAATCGACGGTGAAGTACCAAGAGCTCCTAACTACATTTTGGCGAATTTGAGATTTTTATTTTGTCACGCTCGAAATTTGATTTGGCATCATTGCTGAAGACACTGGTTTAATACTCTTGTTATTTAGCCGCATAATAATAAATGACAATACCAACTAAGTCACGGCACCGTATTATTGCCGTATTATGAGACGTTTTTTTATCTCCTGTAAAGTTAGGTTTTTGTAGTTAGGAGTTCTTGGTACTTCACCGTCGTAATACTACCAACACACGACAAAACAACCAACGAACAATAAAACACATTCTAACCCACACGAGTGTAAGTGCATTATAAGCCAAGTTGCTTCTTAGCTATTGTGCCACAGATTTTGGTTAAGCCGAGTTAGAACTTTCTCGCAATAAGAATAAGAGAACGGCGGTTAATTCGCTAATTGTAAGAAGTTTCGTAATATATTGAGAGTGAAAAGTATGGCACGCTATGTGTTGGGAAGTTGGTACAGTTGTGAAAGTAAGGAAAGTGATTGCCAGAAAAAGTGCTGAGTATTAGACTAATACTTATTCATATATGTATAGCTATATCTTTGTTCTACTAGCTGACCCGGCGAACTTCGTACCGCCTTAACGTAGCTTTGATGTACTACTTTCTTTTGTGTTTTTCAATCTTTTTGTGAGATTTTCTTACCATTTTTTTCCGTAAGAACCTTCTACAAAGTATTACAAAACTACAAAAAAAGAATCAGCCAAATCGGTCAAGCCGTTTTCATGTTATGGCGTTTAATTTAAACGGGTTTTATTTTTATACAAAATAGACTATTTATTTTGTATCTGTGCCGTGTCCGATTTAGAATAACACCTCTCCATTTTTTTCGTAGATGTCGTAAGAGGCGACTAAGTAAGGTATATTTTAGGCGACAGGCTAGTAACCTGTCATTATTATACCTGCCAACTCAGACCCAACAAAATCATGCTAGATTTGGCCACGAAACGTTTTGTGCTCTGCCTACCCCATTAGGGAATACAGGCGTGATGTATCGTATGTATGTATTGCAGTACATACATACATACATATAATCACGCCTGTATTCCCTAATGGGGTAGGCAGAGCACTCGAAACGTAACATAGTAAACCCATGATTATGACTATATCACGCTTCGCAGCCACTTCTAGCATAGCTTTAGGTATGCAAAGATAGAAGAGGTACAATAGTGACAGGTTGCTAGATGTATTGCGGTGGTGGTTAATAACGAAGTAATTTGTCACGTGGTGATTTCTCACGAGGTCATTGGTCACGCGGTGATCGGTCAGATGGTGATTGGCCATGCAGTGCTTAGTCACAAAGGTATACGTCATCATTATGACTACCGAGTAAATTTCTAATCTAATCTACTTATTTCATCTCAAAAGGGTGACATTGGTAGTTTGTAAAAAAAAAATCTTGACGCATATAGTGCTGGCAGACGACGGGTTAATTTTGCCACTTCACTCGGATCGCAATTAAACGGAACTTAGTAGTGGGCTTAATGCCGCTCGCTTTAGTCCGGCTGTGTGTGCGTTTACGTACATATGTGTTTATTACAGAATTTTCACCACAAACGGTGACCCATATACAAAACGACCTAATTTATTACAATACGGTATCATCCGACGATTAGTCGCCAGCCGGGGACACATAATCGCCCCCCATCTTCTAATTAGGGGCGTTCGAAACACGCGGCGAGAATTTATAGAATAGCCCCCTAGAAGGGTCGAACGAGTATGTTGAAGTAGGGGACCTAATTTGATTATTTGGTCTAGATTTTCAACTTGAATGAAGTGTAGGCGGGCAAGGTAGAATTTGTAGAATGTTTAATTACGTAGGCTGGTTAATAAAATTATATAGTTCCTGAATAAAAGGGTGCCAAGCTATTTTTGGCACAGTTAATTTTTTACAACACTAAGCGTCACCTACCGTCGAGTATTTTATTCTTACTTCTTAGTTACTAGATTAAATAAATCAAGAATGTGTTTATTTTATTTAATGCTATAGTTTCTGTTAAGTTTTGGAGTCACAGGCAACCAAGTACGACCATCGTATCTTTAGCTTTACTCTGTTTATTTTAAGATGATAATTTCAACGGACATAATTTGAAATTATCTCTGAAAACCAAAGGTAAAACTGGAAATTATCAAGGCAAAATATATAATGTTTTAAACTTTCGCGATTCTCACTCATATTTATATGTACGCGAGACTTAAGAGGGCGCACACATTTTTTACGAACGTAATTATAAGATCAGGCGGGGAAGAGAAATTCAGGGGCAGGGCAGGGGTAAGAGGCACCACAGACCATAACTCGTCGAGTTATGAGTGATTGTGGTCTGTAGAGCCCTCTTATCCCTGCGTTTCTCTTCCCCCACCTGACCTTAGTGGTTTTGGACCAATGTTTAAAAAATCGTAAAAAATAAACTAACTCATATTTAGCCATAAAAAAAATATGGTTAGACTAAACATATTCTGTAAATTTACAATAAAATTGTTTCATTTGTAATTACATTAAAATCAATGAGAAAAAAAATAAAGTAATAGTTCAACTTTGAAATTATGTAAAATGATATTTGATTAATAAAAACCAATAATTTGATGCATGTCTCTCCGTTAATCCCGAGTAGACTATATTGTCTATCAGATAATTACAAGTTTATATCGTTTATGGTAAATTTTAATGGAAAATTTTCAAGTGAAAGACAGCTCTGACGCGTATTTTTGCGAAAACCCTTCAACAAATTGGCTAAGTAAAAGAAATCTGTGTTGCTAATAAAATATTTCTTTCCGTTAATCCCTAGAAAAAGAGTTTAGTTATATGTTACAGTAGTTTTTCTTTAAAAATTTAAGGATTTATAGCTTTCTAAAGCATTTGAAAATCATCAAAATCACCGAATTTTGTGTGCACGCTCTTAATCACGATTTTATTTACCTTCTCGACGTTTCGGCCGCGTTACAGCGACCGTGGTCACGAGTTGACACGTTGAGCTGTAACGCGGCCGAAACGCCGAGAAGGTAAATAAAATCGTGATTAAGTCCCGCGTACATATAAATATGAAGGCAAAATATGTTTGTGGTTATAGCTTTTTTTTTCTAATTCAAACGTCATCATAATTTGCGGCAATACCAGCCAGCTTGAAATTCGTGAGGATTTGAACGTTAAAATTATCATCTTAAACTAAACAGAGTATTTTTCAAGCTTTTCTCCTTGCAGTACACATCGAACATAATACGAGTGCGAATTCCCCAAAACGAAATACATTCGTACCCCTTATCGATAAAAGCTAAAGGTATCAGTAATTTGAGCAATATTTCCCTTTCGGAACTTGAATCATAAATCTTAAAACTCCAGTTTTCGATATTCGACAACTTCGAAACATTCCGAAATTCGACAAAATTTAACTTTGGCTCCTTTACGAATGAAATATAGTGACGGTGGATTCGAACTGGATATACAAAACCCAACCTTGCGTCTCTGTGAGACAGTTGTATATCCCCTGCGTGGTGTCAGTTTTTATTTTTAACAATATTTGCATTTGGAGAAATGCCCGGCGAAATAAAATGTTGTGAAATTGGACGAAAACTATATCGAGAGTTATTTGTTTTCGTTTTTGGGAACGAGCGAATCGTTGGTTCGCAAGTTTTTCCTTGTTGTGTCACGTTTTTAAAACCGAAAACATTTTGCTACCTTATTTACTAACCATACCTTAAACAGTGTGGTGTCGGGCTTAAAATAACACCTCTAAATTTCCTCTGATAATGTTGCAAAAGGCGACTAAGGAAATACTTAACAAACAAGCTAAAAAATATGTGAAAAGTAGTTACGAAACGTGGAAATGTCGTATGTCGTTTTGTCTAAGTCAGGGGTTCCCAAACTATGGGTCGCGACCCACTGGTGGGTCGCGAGAGAATATAGAGTGGGCCCAGACAATAGATCGGCACACCGAATGACTGAGCCGATGGCCAGTGAATTAAGCTATGAAAGTCCTCCTCCCTTTTACTATATGGTGGACAATAAAACTAAAATACCTCAGCTCTGCTAAATACCGAAATTCATAAATTGAACATAAAATATCATGATGTTGAAGTTGATGTCAACAGTGATGCCGAAACATAGGAAACAATTTCAAGTTTCGCATTGAAATAACTTATTGGTAGTTTTTAAATAAGTACTTAAAAAATGTATTAATACTTCGTTTGTATTTTGTAAAATCCTTTATTCATGGGTCTCAACTTTGTAAACTTGTATTAGGTGGGTCGTAACCCAGACAACTTTGGGAACCCCTGGTCTAAGTAATTTTACGTTTTTCTACCATGTTTCAAAATACAAACGTGATGTTTAAATATACCTACTTGTTACATAGATATTATATAGCACAAACTCATTCGCGTGTGGCCTCGGGTATAAAATGACAACCCTGTGATAACACCTCTCTAATTCTTCCGTGGATGTCATAAAAGGCGACTAAGGAAATTTAGGTATATTTTAGGCGACAGGCTAGCTACCTATCACTATTATATCTGCCAACCATCCTAAAAAATATGCTAGAAGTGAAATAATCATGGTTTTGTCTTTGATTTGCCTATCCCATTTAGGAATACAGGCGTGCTATATGTATGTATGTATGTATGTATAAACTCATTCACAGAATTAATTAATAACATCATACCCTTTTCACAATTCAATCAGTCTTGGTAATGTACTTCAACCCCTCTTTTTTGGGTTTGTAATTTATGACCATCACTTGAAACGAAAAAGGTTGTGTGCATAGTAAATATGGTTTTGATTTATGCGTGCGGAGGAAATACGAAAGAAACGTACGAATGTAACTTGGTTAAGAATATGTTAGATTCTTTCATTCTCTTCAGTTTCGCGAGTTAAAAACAGCGTGTCGAAAAACTTTTTTTAAACCTACGTTCTAATACGAACCAACTTGTTGTGTCCAAAGTATTTATAGATACATACATACATACATACATACCGTCACGCCTCTTTCCCACAGGGGTAGGCAGAGACCACTTTGTTCCACTTGCTACGATCCTAACATACCTCTTTTGCTTCATCCACATTCATTAGTCTCTTCATACATGCTCGTCGATTTCGGGTACTCTTGACCTGACCTGTTTCTAAAACGTCCGCGATTTGGTCACGGAACGTACGTCTAGGTCTTCCCCTCCCAACACATCCATTCACACTCCCAGCATAGATCTGTTTAGTCAATCTTCTTTCATCCATCCTCTCTACATGACCAAACCAGCTAAGCATACTTCTTTCTATTCTAGTCACTATATCTACTTTCACGCCAGCTCTTTCCCTTATCACACTATTTCGTATTCTGTCTTTCAGTGTTACACCTTCCATACTTCTTAAGATACATACATGACTCATTTATTCCCAAAAGGGGTAAAGCAGATCATACAACATGTTGGATAGTCAAAACCAAGACTATTTTACTTTTTGTAGCTACTTCTAGCATATTTTTAAGGCTTTGAGTTGGTAAATATAACAGTTATAAGTTTCTACTCTGTCGACTAAACCTATTTCTAATCTCCTCTTATGAAATCCACCGAAAAATGGAGATGTATTATTCTAATTTCGACATCATGTGGATTATTACCGATTGGGTTGGATAGAATTACTTATCATCATCATCATCATTAGCCTATATACGTCCCACTGCAGGGCACAGGCCTCCTCTCAGTATGAGAGGGCTTGGGCGATAGTTCCCACGCGGGCCCAGTGCGGATTGGGAACTTCACACACAACGATGAATTACTTCGTCGCTGTGTGTAGGTTTCCTCACGATGTTTTCCTTCACCGAGTAGCTCGTGATAGATATCAAAGTTGATATCGCACATAAATTCCGAAAAATTCAGAGTTGCGAGCCCGGGATTCGATCCCACGACCCTCTGCTTAAGAGACCTCAGGCCCAACTACTAGGCTACCATGGCTTGTAAGGGGTTTTATAATAAATAATATCATAATAGAAGTTTCTGTTGTAACTTGGAAGAAAATTCCTTTGTCCTTGCGACATAAACAAAGTAAGGAAATGCGAAAGCAGAAAGTTTTTAACATAAGAGCGTTGCATAAGTTGCAGTGGCCTGCCACACGGGCTATAACTAGCAGTAAGGAAAACACGTACATTCAGGGTAACCCAAATTAGTGTCACGCGAAAATCCAGAGATAGACAACCTTAGGGGTATCCTAAACATCCCCATTTATGATTTTTGTATTTTACGAGGAAACATTTTTTTAGGACCTATTGTTTTCTGACACCTTAACCTAGAAGAAACATTTTAGTTACATGTTTGATTTTTTGCAGACACAAAATCAAATCAATTACAAAAAATACGAAAAAAATGTAACTCGTAAACTACAAAAATCGCATAACATACATGGAGGGGATTAGGATATCCTTAGGGGTGGTGTATCGCTGGACTTTCGCATGACACTATTTTTTAGACATACATGTATACATCATGCCTGTATTCCTAAATGATGTAGATAAGACATATAAAATACTAGCTGTGCCCGCGACTCCGTCCGCGTGGAATATAGACTCATTTCCCCCGTTTTTTCCATATTTCCCAATGTTTCTTCGGTCCCATTGATCGCAGCGTGATGTTATACATATAGCCTAAAGCCTTCCTCGATAAATGGTCTATCCAACACAAAAAGATTTTTTCAATTCAAACCAGTATCAGTACCTAGTCCCTGAGATTAGCGCATTCAAACAAACAAACAAATAAACAAACAAACAAACAAACTCTTCAGCTTTATAATATTAGTATAGATAGCATAGTCAAAACTATGACTCTTTTATGTTTCACTTTCGTACTAGCGTGTGGTTAAGTTTCTTTTATAACGTTTTAAATAATAAGTACAATAGTGCCATCATGCTAGTATGTTGCTTAAAGCACTGCTTATTCCATTTGGGGAAACAAGCGTGATGTACCTACCTATTAGACCGCTGGCCCATGTAGTAAAAAATATGGGTCATCTGAACCACCAGGTGACCTACCTAGAACGATATAAAGGGCATAAAATAATAAGATTCAGCACTATGCCGTCACTTGTAAGCTGTCCAACTGAGTGCAGTTGAGAATTCAAAAGTACAACCCTCGATTATTTTTTCTTGTCGCATGATTTTTGTACGGAGTTGCGGAATAATGAGTTAGAACTGGTATTGAAATAGTATGAAACTGGTCCCGTAAAAAATTAAACGACCTAATTTACCCTGGGAATAGTCGGAAAATAAAAAGAAAATCCGACTTTGTGGCTCAACATTTTATTCGGCACCAGTTTCATACTATTTCAATACCAGTTCTAATCCATTATTCCGCAACCCCGTACAAAAATCATTTTGAATTCTTAACTGCACTCAGTTGGACAGCTTACAAGTGACGGCATAGTGCTGAATCTTATTATTTTATGCCCTTATATCGTTCTAGATAGGTCACCTGGTGGTTCAGATGTCCCATATTTTTTACTACATGGGCAAGCGGTCTATAATAATATTATGTATGTATGTATCTAGATATAAATTTAGTTTATTTTAGTCTCACGAACTGACACTAGACGTTCTCATAACTACTGCATGCATCGCACTGTGGCACAATTTAATCGCTTCATGTTATTGCGAGTTGCAACAGCATGTTTTGCTGGCGTCGCCGTATCTGAATGTCTCTCTCGCACCCACAGAACTTACTATCTCTGTCCCTGTCTTTCAGTAAACAGTTCAAGCAATTCAAAGTTTCAGAGTTGCATAAGGAGTAGTTTAACTAAGACTTGCATATTTGGACTCTAATTATGAAATACCGACGGCTGTTTCGGTTTTGTATGTTTTTTTGGTATAATTTTAGGATAAATTACACATGCGAACGAATATCCCGCCTATTTTTTTCCAAATGGGGTAGGCAGAGCACAAGGAACGCAACGTAGACAAAACCGCGACTATTTCATCGTCAGGCCTCTTTCCAGATACCACTTTGTTCCACTCGCTACAATCCTGACACCTCTTTTGCTTCACCCTTTCATTAGACTCTTCATACAATGCTCGCCGGTTTCGGGTACTCTTGACCTGACCTGTTTCTAAAACGTTCGCGATTTGGTCACGGAACGTCCGTCTAGGCTTATGATATAGTTATATATTTTTTATTTTAAGTTAAGATATACAACAACAACAACAACAAGAAGGTTAACTGGACGAGATCCCCTCGGGGATAAGTTCGCCCTTGAACGTAAGTTACATTGTTTTTCTGTTATGTTGTTCTATGTAACTGTTTTATGTGCAATAAAGAGTCATTACAATACAATACAATATTGACTGGTTGCTAGACACAGGATTTTTGAATTCATGTGCTCTGCCTACCCCTCTTGGGAACACAGGCGTGAGAATATGTATGTATGCTAGACTGGCGTCTAAAATAAAACTTAATCATCCTTAGTCAAAATAAAATAAAAAAATAGAGGATAATAAGGTACGTCAGCAGCGAAATTAGTACGCAAAAGTCAAATATTTGGACAGGTTTTTTTCCAAAGATACTTTGATTTCTTGTAAAGATTTATGTTGGTCAATAGGCAGAATTTATGCGATGTATGTATGTCAAATAGAAATTGTGATCAAGTCCCCGCTAAGTAACAGTTTCAAGTATAAAACTCCATAACCTTACTTTACTATACGATACGCTGTCTTTAAAGTTCGTCACAGACCAAGCCGATACAATAATATTTTATCTGCGTATAAAAGCTATCTTTCCATATGTCGGTGCCAACAGATTACTTGACGGTAACGGACGGTTTGTCGGCACTAGAGACCGGATTATATAATGCAATTGCATATCTGCCTATGCTGCTTTCGAGGGATAATGATGAGAAATGGAAGATTGTGCAATATAAAAAACGAAAAAATAAGTTTATAGGAAACAAAGGCAAGGCTGAGCTTAACACAAACTTGAAATTTAAGGCCGCGGAGGTCAAAGTGCCATTGTTTATCTATAATGTGCATAAAGATGTGTCGGAGAATGACATTCGGGATTATTTACTTCAAAAGACCGGTGAAGATGTGTCCCTGGTGAAAATAAAAACAAGAAAACAGAGGGCCTATCACTCGTATAAGCTGTTTGTTACGATGGAGAAACTAAATATGTTCATGGATGACGCTTTGTGGCCGGAGGGAGTTTACTACAGGCGGTTCGTCACGCTTAGGGATCGACAAGAGGAGGCGCTCCAGGCAGATGTTGAGAATGGACATATTAGGTAAAACGAACAATATGTCAGATACACAACTTTGTCGGTTG
>BHDV01041063.1:194397-216997 GCA_005406045.1 Adoxophyes honmai | reverse complement strand
CCATACAAAAATTCTGATTTTTTGCATTTTTGGTACGGAACCCTTCGTGCGCGAGTCCGACTCGCACTTGGCCGGTTTATTTAGTCTGTAGCGCCGCCTATTGTCGAAGAGCCGAACTAAACGTTCCTACATCGCGCCAACGAAGTTTCGTTAATCGGTTGCATAAACTTCCAACTTTCTCTATGTGGACTTCGGTCAGGCATAACATCTGCCTGGAGAGAGATCTCTCTATTGAAGTCACATTGGAGTCTTTCTCACAAGTCTACCATCGCTTCGGAAAGACAATCATAGCCAAGAAACTTGACAGAGTCATTTTCCAAAATACAGTTAAAAAAAACATACAATCACGCCTGTGTTCCCAAATGGGGTAGACAGAACGAAATGTGACATAGACAAAACCATGATAATGACTCTATCACGCTTTGCAGCCACGTCTAGCATCGTTTTAGGTTTGCAAAGATGGAAGAGGTAGAATAGTGTGACGGGATGCCTAAGGGCTTGTACACAAAACCGCGATGCGATGCGATGCGACGCCGCAAATTCGCAAAATCCCGGCAATTTGTATGGTTAGTTGAGTAGCGAGTTTGCAGGTTTTTGCGATGCGACGTCGCATCGTGGTTTTGTGTACAAGCCCTTAAAAATACCTAACCCTTAGTCGCTTCTACGACATCCACGGAAGAAATGGGAAGGTGTTATTCTGCCATGTGGTGTCGGAAAAAAAGTGAAGAAAAACATTGTACACGAAATGTGGAGACAAATATCCAAGTAAAGGCATGTTATGTATGATCTCTCTATTCGAGTCTTTCCCTCAAGTTAAAACGAAGTAAAAGAGGTGTAACAGAAATAGGTAGTTACAATGGTAGTGGCAAAAAGACACGGTTCGAAATTAACCTAAGTAACGACTGTTTGCGGAAGGGTGCGCCGGCACTCCCGTCGGCCGCACGCCATTTTAATGTAATAGAGTGATATTTCGCGAACGTACGGCTTGTCTAAGGCTGGGTTCACAGCTGTCCGGGAGACCCGTACGGGCTGTTGCTACGGGCGCCCGGAGCGGGAGCATAACTGAGGAACTACATCGTTTCATAGCGACCCGGGTTGGTGCGCACGGTCGCTGTGAAACGATGCTCTAGTTCCTCATTTGTGGTCTAGCTTCGGGCGCCCGTAGCAACAGCCCGTACGGGTCTCCCGGACAGCTGTGAACCCGGCCTAAAGCGGAACATACACTGACTCGTTCGCGACATGCGGTCGCAAAAGTGTAAAAGACACGGTAATCGACCACATTCTGCTTTAGATCATAATTAAAATACGTATAGTATCGGCACAATATCGTACATTGTCTAACTTTTAAATACTTAAATAATTTTATGAGAGAAACATTTTATTAGTTTCTGAGATTTGAGCAAAAGTTGTCACTTTTAGCTGGAGATTATAGAGATTAGATTAGATATAGAGATTAGACATTATTTCTAGTCTCTAAGACTTGACTGAAACGTCACTTCTAGTAATAAAGTCGCTAAATTGGCAACACTGGAACTGGAAACACATAGTTTGTAATTGTAACTACATATGTATTTATAATCAGTTATTGTCAGTTTTAGTAGATACATGTGAGAACGGTTTAAGGTGACCACCGAGCCCAGAGCGTCTAGTCACTAGACATCATCGTTTTCAATACACTAGACTAAAACACGAGAGAAAACGATGATGTATTCGAATCGATTTCGTTTCCGAGTTATCGCAAAATTGTATGGAAACTGAGGCAGCGCCGCCAGCGGAATGTTTGCACAACTGCCACGGTCGACACGTCTCCATACAATTCCGCGATAACTCGCAAACGAATTCGTTAACGACTGCATAATCGATTTGAACACACTAGAGTCTCAGGTATAAATACTTAAATAATGAAGAATACACTTCATCGACTACTGTGAGTATTTGTTTTACACTTAGTAATAAAATAATAACCTACTTATTCCGTGATTTGACTTATCCTAAGACTTTTTATCTTTTGGTAAAATGAAATGGACTCAAAAACTGCCGATTCATCGAGCCGAGTTCGTGCCAATAGAGCTCCCTCTAAGAATGCTTTTAGCGAATCACTGTACTTTTAATGGCGAATTATTAAAAGTTGTTGCACATTCACTTTGTGAAAGTGCGCGGCCACTTTCGTTCGAGCTTTGAAAGCTTTCTATAGCTTTGGAAGGATTATGGACTTCCACAGATAGCACAGACAAATTCTAAGCCCTTATTTTTTAATCTCACATTAGTTCATTCGCGTTAAGATATACGTCATGAGCGCTGACCAATAAGGACGTCAAAAATTTAAGACTGACCAATCACGAGTCCCTATTTACTTAATTTGAATGAACTATAAAAATGACATTGCCGGTGTTGCCTGTTTTTTTGTATTTCCAAATAGTGCTGTTATCGTAAGTCGTATCGGAAGTTATCGATAAATTTTAGTATCGATTTTTGTTAGCAAGATGTCTCACAAAATAATACCTATAGCAAACGTTGAAATTTGATTGGTTATAATCACATTTTTTCTTATAATAACACGTGTAAACGGCTTGTATCTAGGGTGCAAACACTGCAAACATAGTCGATTCTGAGAGCGCCATAGACAGTAAAATGTGATAACCTTAGGTATTTGTGTTTCTTTATTTTTTATTATTAAAGAATTATAAAATATCCTTTACTAAAATTTGCCAGGCCACCCATATGCAATTTATTTATTGACATATTAAATTAAGTATAAAATGAGTTTCATCAAATAACCGCCTCGGTGAAGGTCGTTTTAATCGAGATCTTGGACTAGTAGTCATTACTCGAATTTGTTATCTGTCTATTCTGTGCCACATACGTGCCACAGATAACGTAGCGTGTACAGATCGCGTGTCTACAACGCGGATAATTACGAGGGTGCGTTCAGAGACTAATTGATTTCGTGTAAATGTGGTATTCAACTGACAGAATTTTAGGGCAAAGTGCTTTCAAAAAGTTGGCCGATAGCACCATCTCTGTTTTGATCCTTGTACTACTAAGCTAATGTATCTGGTGTTGATTTTTTTTAAATGCAACTCCAATTAAAAAAACTAATGTTTTTTTTTTCGTGAATACTTTGCGCAAGAAGTGTGTTTTCGGGTTTTAGAGCAAAAGCTAACCAATTCTTTTGTAGATGTCGTAAGAGGCTACTAAGGAAAGGTTTAGGCATGCTTTAAGCGATAGGCTAGCGGGTGAATAATCCAGGCACATTTTTGACACGGCGGAGTAGTTATTGCCGCTGTCAACTGTTATTTATGTACGTCTTATTGTAATTTTTATACTATAGCTGACATATCCCCCCATCTGTTACACAATATAAAACATTGACATGCCTTTTAATCTGGAAGAAAAAAAATGTTAAAGCTCTGATTTCCAATTTTGGTGGGCTGTCCGGAATCCATTTTTACTACAATATCATTAATTTGCTAAGAAACCCATGTGTAACACAAAATAACTTTAACCGTGGCATATTCTTAATTATTTAAGGAACATTATAAATAAATATCACCGTTGTGAGTTCGGTTATTGTGCCCAAAATCATACTTTAAACAAACGTCCGAGCGCGCGATCAAATTTTGGTGGACAAAGTTCGACTCGTTATAATTCGCTTCTAAACTTCCCAGGAAGTATTAGCTTATCTTCCCGCGTACCTGCCAGTTACACTGCATCGACTGACGGTGAAAGCGGTCTGTGTTTGTCACTGCGTTTCCGTTAATCACGTAATCGAACCCAATTTTGGTGCAAAGGGCGTCAAAAATTTTCCAATTTTGGTGACTCTTGAAAAAAATGGAAGGTGTTTGATTACAACGTGTCTTTTAATCCTAATTTGAGTGATTTAGGGTTCTTTTTAACGGAAGTAGTCTGAATTTTAGATGAAGGGCTACGAATTAATCCGAAACATGTCGAGCTAAACTCGATTTAATGAACGTGAGTTATCCGTTAAATTTTCAACCTAAAATTACTGCTTAAATGGTTAATAACGTGAAAAAGTGGGTTTGTCTGAAGCCTTTCGCGTGCTCTGCCTACCCCATTTGGGAATAGCCGTGAGGTTTATATCTGATAGGTTCAGCCGTTAACACGGAATGGCGTGATGGTTAGCTGTTTCGGTCTAGTCATGACAGTTTAAAAGGGAAGGGAAATAACAGAAAATAGGGTAGCTTAGAGGGTGAAAATGGAAATTAAACACTTTGTTATTAAGTTGAAAACGTTTTCAAACTGCTAATTAATTGAATTCAATGGTGTCGGGATAGAATAGCATATGTCAATTTCTTCCATGGATGTTGTAAGAGGCGAGTAAGGATTCTTTCAGGCGACAGGCTATACATATAGCCACCTATCACTATTATAACTCTTTAATCTATGTTTGTTGTACATATGTGCCGTGTGGTGTCAGGATAGAATAACACCTCTCCATTTCTTCCGTGGATGTCGTAAAAAGCGACTAAGGAAATAATTTTAGGTATGTTATAGGCGATAGGCTAGCAACCTGTCACTATTGTACCTCTTCCATCTTTGCAAACCTAAAACTATGCTAGAAGTGGCTGCGAAGCCTAATACAGTCATAAGCATGGTTTTGTCTATGTCACGTTTCGTGTGCTCTGCCTACCCCATTTGGGAACACAGGCGTGATTGTATGTATGTATGAATGTATGTAATCTATGTTTAAACCTAAAGTTAACAAAACGTGACTGCGTGAAATAGTGGTTTGTTGCAAACGTTTCGTGTGCTCTGCCTACCGTAGTTGGTAAAACAAGCGTGACGTATATAGACGGCCGTATAGCCCAGCGGTTAGAGGACCTGACTGTGAAGCTTAAGGTCCCGGGTTCGATCCCCGGTCGGGGCATATGTTTGTATGATGAATACGAATGTTTGCTTTCGAGTCTTGGATGTTTATCTATATATAAGTATGTTTATCCGTTGTCTAGTACCCATAACACAGGCATTAAATTGCCTACTTTGGGACTAGGTGATTGGTGTAAAAATTGTCCAGTGATATTTAAAAATCCAAATATTACATTAACAAAATATTTCCAAAATTCAACTGATAAAAAGAAATACGTCACTAAATCAAAAGCCTTCAACACTCGGAATGTGCGCAGACGCAAATGATTGGAAGCTGTTACGAACGGTATGAATGGTCATGATTGACCGTGAGAACGGTAGGGAGGGGCTTAGGTCGATGGCAATTGTATCGATATCGGTAAAAAACTACTTTGAGTCATGGGTGGCCTGAAATCATCAAGCCAAATGAAACGATTCCTAATGACTTGTTGATTCATGAATCAGACGAAAAAGTAAATACTATGACCCTTAGCTGGCCGTTATGTTTACGTAGGGTGTCGGGCTTAAAATAACACCTCTTAGTTTCTTCCACTGATGTCGTAAGATGCGACTAAGGGCTGGCACCCTGTTACTATGATACCTCTTTCATTTATTTTTAAATATGAGATTGTGCTGAAAGTGGCTAAATAATGTGAAATAGTAATGGTTTTTCTTTACATAACGTTTTGTGTCCTCTGCCTACCCCATTTGTAATTTGAGAATACAAGTGTGATGTTAATGTTTATTAATGTGTTTGGTGTAGATTTACAGAATACGTATAGATAAACACAAAAACCGCCTATCTCTATAAATTCACATTTATTACCTTTAAAAATCCCCTGTGTACAAAGTTATAATTAAAAGTATCTTCAAGAGTCATAAATCATTTTATCGATAATAATCTACGGGGATATCGATAACCGGTCCTCCCTACCGTGGCTAACTCCACTTTCTCCGAGCGACCAGCGAGATCAATCTCTTCATTTACATGCTGACAATGACCGATTTTAGGCCATAATTCTTCCTTTGCTGTGTGAAAGAACGGTAGGTATTCTGCAAAAAAAAGAAGTAGTACTTTCACTAGGATTCATCATTAGTTTTTTTAACGTCAGAATGGAACCATTTCCTTTGTCTTGTCTCGATTAAAAAGAAAAAAAAAATTCATGCCAGCTTTTTTTGTGAAATTGAAAAGTAATACATCGTTGACATTGCGTTTTTTTATATTTATTTTGCAGTCTTGTATTTTGTAAAACAACCAGTATTTAATCTATAGAAAATTAATTATTGTGCCTCTACAATATCTACTTCTATTTATTGTTAACAGTTTTCTTAATACAGAGTATAACCAATTTTACCACGTGAACTTATAGTATGCTCGTTGCATAACCCAAAAGGCAATCTGTGTTTAGTTCCAAACTCGGGCGCCATATTGGAACGGCACCTGTCAAATAAAAGAAGATGGCGGCGGTTTCTCATTAAAAGTTGAAAAGTTTTGGCTCGAGATTCGGTCTTTAAGCAAACATTTGTTTTATAAAGTGAGGCAAAGATACACATTATGTATTGTTTTCTGTGTGAAGAGAAATTGGGTTAAAAATGATACTTTGTGGTTGAAGTTATCGAATGGAAAAAAAAATGATACAAATTATTTTAATGGGGAATATCAGAAATAGGGTAGAGTAGGACAAATGGAATAGACATAGCACAAGAAACGTTACATAGACAAGCCATGCCCATATCACGTTCTGTTGTCACTTTTACCATAATTTTAGGCTTAATAACCAGATGAAAGAGCTAAAATGATGACAGGTTACTTGCCGGTGGCCTAAACCATATCTAAACCTATTTCTTTAGTCGCCTCTTACGGCATTCACGGAAGAAATGGAGAGGTGTTATTCTAAACCCGACATTACACAGGCAACATATATAACAAAATGTAGTAAATTGTTCTAGCTGTAATGATATCCAATTTTAACTTTGGACTCCATTTTTAGGTAAATGAAATGGAGTATAGAATATGGATTATTCGCAAGTTGTACTAACGACAATTTTATTATGATTTAATCACTTTCTACAAAAATAATAATGAAACAATTCTGCCAGTCACAATGTTGAAACTGTTGAAAGCTACAAAGTGATCGGTGCCCAAAAGATCTTTGCTGCGGGTGCAGTCATGTCAGTTAGACACTATTTTCATTGATGACAAAATTTGTCAGGTTTTCGGTTGACAGATGACACGGCGTCCGCGCAACAGTAAACGCGGCGGCCATGTTTTATTGCCGCCATTTTATTCCGATTGAGGTGATTCTGACGGCGTAATTGCTAACGGCGTTGTTTCCGGTGCTTGCATTTCCTGTCGAATCAGTTTATAAAATACTTAACTTAACCGCGCCAACTTATAGTTAAAAAAGTTAAAAAAGATCGTTCTCGCTTTAAACGTCACTAACAATGTGTAGAAAAATCTCTTTTAAAAAATAACTAAGTGTTTTTGTCTTTAAATCTGACAAAAAGATCTCTTTTCTTTATGTAAACGAAAATTCTGTAGCTCTGTCAATTATAACAAATAAATCTCTCTATCTCTATCTATTTCTGTGTGGTGTCGGAATAGAATAACATTTCTCCATTTCTTCCGTTGATGTCGTAAGAGGCGACTAAGGAAATAGGTTTAGGTATGTTTTAGGCGACGGGCCAGCAACCTCTCACTATTCTACCTCTTCCATCTTTGCAAACCTAAAACTATGCTAGA
Organism: Adoxophyes honmai; assembly: GCA_005406045.1. Classification (NCBI taxonomy): domain Eukaryota; kingdom Metazoa; phylum Arthropoda; class Insecta; order Lepidoptera; family Tortricidae; genus Adoxophyes; species Adoxophyes honmai. The sequence goes on along the minus strand of BHDV01041063.1, from coordinate 209,388 downwards.
AGTGGCTGCGAAGCGTGATATAGTCGTAATCATGGTTTTGTCAATGTCACGTTTCGTGTGCTCTGCCTTCCCCATTTGGGAACACGGGCGTGATTGTATGTATGTAAATACATCTTTATTTCGCGACAAGCATGTTTGATTTAAGATAACCAGTAATTCATCGACATTTGCCAAATTTCTAACAAAAAGAAAAACTCCGCGTCATCGAATTTGCCCACCCCTATTTTTTTATGTCTTTTAACGAATCAACAATCAAGTACACGACGGTAAGAAATTGTACTTCGATTATTAAAAATATTTTTCAAGGGTGCTTCTAAAGGCGCTGATATTTCTAACATTTTTTAAACGCAGATTTATCTAAAGATTTTTTTTAATCCAGTCAAGTAGCCAATTAGCCAACAAACAACGATGAAAGAGCAGCACTATTTTCCTCAAAAGCGCGAAAAACGCGCCAAAGCAACTGACAGCTGTCAGTTTTGCAAAATGGCGGCCAACGGGCTCATTAGCGGGGCCAAGGGATTACGTATTATGCCAGCATTAAAAATAAAAAGTTGCGGACGGTTAGAGACGAGAAACCGGGGGAAAATTGTAATCCTGGCTCAAATAACTGTTGTTAATGAAAGAAAATTGAATAAGCTCCGGTATAATGGTTTCTGAGAAAATTCCAAGGTTTTTTAAAGCGACGAAACGCAGTAAATTTCTTATCGGGAATTATTCCGTGGATTTCATACTAGAGAATCTGTGAAATATGTAGCAATATTTTCGCAGTGTTCGGCGAGAAAATATTAGTTTTATCCAAACTACGTTTTCCTTTCACAGTACTATATTTTGTCTGTATTTTTTAGAATTTAGAATAATGCATGGTGAAAGAGACGCTACTGTACTAGATATATGTATGTATGTATACCTATGACATTAGCTACTTTTTTTTTAATTTGGAAATTTAAGATTCCCTTGCCCTGATGTTCATTTGTCTTTAGTAAATTTAAATAATAACTAGGTATATTATCAGCCTTCTCCTTGTTATAAAATATTTCATGTTAAACTGCAAATCTATTTTAAAATCCATTAAAACTACAGTGCTCTCTACATTATTGTTGAATAAAACAATTACCTAATTATACAGTCCGATGCACAGCCAATTTAATATCGCTAATTAATAGCAGCTTTATAATGAAGCGGGCATTTTCAATAATTTACAGCAGAGATTAAAAATTCATTCAGAAGGCACACGTGTCGGAGTTTTATTAAAAACGATAGCAATCAGTCAGTACAATTACCACAAAACACCTGGTATTTACCTTACATTTAGCATTTGCTCAACACCTCAACGCTCAGTAGTTGACACCCATCTGTCACCTGTCTTACTATGACATAAGGTTCCAAGTGCCATGTATCGGGTCTGTGTCGAGCATAGGGCCATTTACTTTAGGTACAGAAGTACATGTATACTTAACCAATCTAAGTATAACAATTTCACGTTTTGTGGCCACTTCTTGCACATTTTTTAGGTTTAAGTTTGCAGGTTTAATAGTTACAGGTTACTAGCCTGTTGCCTGAAATATACCTTAATCTTCAGTCGCCTCTTACGACATCCACGCAAGAAATATAGAGTTGTTATTCGAAAAACGGCACTACACGGGAAAATCAGGAAAAAATACATATACATACATATAGTCACGCCTCTTTCCCACAGGGGTAGGCAGAGACCACTTTGTTCCACTTGCTACGATCCTGGCATACTTCTTTTGCTTCATCCACATTCATTAGTCTCTTCATACAAGCTCGTCGATTTCGGGTACTCTTGACCTGACCTGTTTCTAAAACGTCCGCGATTTGGTCACGGAATGTCCGTCTAGGTCTTCCCCTCCCAACACACCCATTCACACTTCCCGTATAAATCTGTTTAGTCAATCTTCTTTCATCCATCAGGAAAAAATATCACAGACAATAATAATATCGTAATATTCTAATTGAAACACATAATTACATAATTTCAAAATGCATGCTAACGACCTTTACGACAGTCACTACTTGTCTCTTTCTAACAAACGTAACAAAAGAGACACCAAAAAGCCACAACACACTGAAGAAAACCACTTAATCCAACATTCCTCCAGCTGGATTTTCAATCCTCGACTACCAACCATAGAGTTCACATTTCTCCTGAATCTTCAGTCCACTTAAAGCCTTTCTATTCAGCCAAGACGCAAGCATAGAGTTCACACGCTCTATAATTATCTAGTCTATGGTCGGTGCCATAATTGCGAATACGTCATTATTGGGGTTTGTGGTTAGCGAATTGTGTATTGCGTTATGGCGATGAAAGCGCTGATTTTGGAAAGTTATTAGGTTGTTGTTGTAGTTGTATGACTCTTTATTGCACATAAAACAATTACATATAATAATATTACAGAACAACAGTGTAACTTACGTACAAAGGCGAACTTATCCCCGAGGGGATCTCTACCAGTTAACCTTCGGTATGCTAGGCATGCATCGGTAGGCATGCTTGTAAGTATGTTAGTTATTAGGTATTATGATTACTAACATACTTACAAGCATGTCTGTTCCGAAATGGGGTAGGCAGAGCACACAAAATGGTAGAAAAAAGCATGATTATGAGACAAAGCCACTTCTAGCATAATTTTAGGTTAAAAAAAAGGTGGAAGAGGTATAGTGACAAGTTGCTAGCCTGTTGCCTAAAGCATACCTAAACGCGCTATTGCCTAACTCACCAAAAATCTACATCGTATTTAATTTGACAGTTTCAGTGTCAGTTTGATCGAGATGTTTCAGTTTCAAGGCGATTTTTGGTTTCAACTGTCAAATTAAAAACGATGTAGATTTTTGCGCGTTAGACAATAGTGCTGCTGTTTACTTAGTCACATCTTACGACATCCACGGAAGAAATGGAGGTGTTATTCTAAACCCGACACAACATCATAAAGTGCTCCAAATGGAAACAATCCAATGGTGTCGAAACTAGGGCTGTTGATATTTTTTAAAATATCGGATTCTCGATATATCGATATTTTTAAAAATATCAATATCGGAGTTTGATATATCGAAAAAAAATATCGATATTTCGATATATCGATATTTCTTGATTTTCAAACAATAACAATAAAAAAAAACAATCCTAAGTCGGCTCAAAAATGATGTATGCTTGGTAGTGTTAACTTTTTAAGGGGCTCGCTAATTTAGCTGTATTTCTGCTCACTTTTTATTTTTTCCCGCATAAATTAAGTTACAAGAAACACTTTGTATCCTTAAAATATATCCACACAATAGAAAAAAATAATTGAAGACATATTTTGGCAGTTAACTATTACTATGAATAGTTTTTTTATTCAAAATTACATTTAGTTTTAATTAAGAGAGGAAAATTTTATATAGTGCAAATAAAGTACAGTAGATTAAGTTTATGATGTTGTTATATTTTAAATAATTGGTGAGAAAAAATGAAAAATGAAACTTATTTAAAAAAATATCGACCGTCGATATTCGTATTTCAATATCGAATTATCGATATATCGCCCAAAAAAATATTAGTAATAAATATCAATATTTCTAAAAAATAATATCGATATTTCGATATATCGATATTTTATCAACAGTCCTAGTCGAAACAGTCAAAATATTTGAACAATTTTAAACAAGTAGTGGATGCACGTCACGTTCAGCATTATACGACGCTGCTACAAATTCCACGGCAGTAAAAAACATAACTTTTATTTGTTATTTGCATTTTTACAGCCCATAACGCTGGGACACTTTAGTGGGCCCCTGGGGCCCAGATATGGGGCATCAAACGGCCCACTTTTTCACCGGGCCAGATGATAAGATTGCTTAAGATATTAGATACAATTTGTGTAAATTAATGCCGTTTTTGACGGTGTATTTACGGAAAAGGAATTTCATTCAGATCGGCGATGTTCTAAAGAGAGGCCAAATTAGGTGTACCCGAAATCGTCGAGCGTGTATGATGAAAGCGATGAATGTGAATGAAGCGAGAGAAGTATGTATGTTAGAATAGGAGCGAATGGCGCTGTGTTGTCTCTTCCTACCCCGCAGGGAACAAGGCGTGACGGTTATGTTATGGGTTTTGTTCTCTTCTCTTCTCAATTCTGCCATCTGCTTAAAAAGTATCTAAGTATCAATTCTTGATCATTCATCATCATTTCAGCCATAAAACGTCCACTGCTGAACAGAGGCCTCCTCTTTAGACTTCCATAAGTACCTGTTGGAAGCGACCCGCATCCAGCGTTTTCCGGCGACGTCTATCAAGTCGTCTGTCCATCTTGTAGGTGGACGTCCTTTGCTAGCTGGATCGTGGTCTCCGGTTTCCGCTTTTCGACCCCATCGGCCATCTGCTCTACGTGCTGTGGCCTGCCCATTGCCGCTTCATCTTGCTAAGCCAGTGGGCTACATCGGTGACTTTAGTTCGTCTACGAATCTCATTTCCGATTTAATCGCGTAGAGACACCCCGAGCATAGCCCTCTCCATTGCTCGTCGAGCGACTGAGTTTTGAGATGAGGCCGATAGTGAAAGACCACGTTTTGGTGACATCTGTACGTCTAGTATGTTCATTTCGATGGTGCAGTCGTTAACGAATTCGTTTGCGAGTTATCGCAAAATTGTATGGAAAGCGAGACAGCGGCGCCAGCGGAACGTTTGCACAACTGCCACGGTCGACAAGTCTCCATACATTCCGCGACAACTCGCAAACGAATTCGTTAACGACTGCACCATCGAAATGAACACACTAGACGTATTGGTTTCTGATTCGATTGCGTAGACACACGCGAAATAAGCGCATCTAAGTCGAGTTGCGGATACCAGCTCGTCCAACAATCTACAATCTTGGTAGTGTAATTTCTTTGATTGAACGTTGTTTTCAATAAAAACATTTCTCTTACCTTGTCCCACTGTGATTTCACTGCTGAAACAATGCACAATGTGTGGGAAATCTCGCTAGTTATGTAATGATAGACGGACGTAGTATTGTTTTGGCTAGGAATATGTCTATGTACTGTACGAGTATGTATGGCTGAAGTATAAAGTCATCGATGTAGCCCACCGGATTATCAAGTTGAAGTGGCTCTGGGCAGGCCACAGCACTTAGACAAGATATCCCATGGGGTCCAAAAGTGCTTGAGTGGAGACCACGGACCAGAAGCGTGGGACGTCCACCTACAAGATGGACAGACCTTTTAAAGGTCGCCGGAAGACGCTGGATGCAGGTCGCTTTCAACCGGTATATGGAAATCCAAAAGGGAGGCCTATGTTCAGCAGTGGACTTAATGTAATGAAATCTTTTGCTTAGTTCTGCTGCGTCGCAGCGGCTGCAAGAAATGATTTTGCGAAGCTTTTTCAGCGACTGATTATGCGATGCGGCCTCAAAATAAACTCAAGTGCTCATGAATATGGATCGTCCACTTTCATGGTTCTGCAGGCACTTTATGTTAGAAAATAAGCAACAAATTTTTATGTTTTTTATAGGTCTTTGCACGTTTTAGCAACTGCTGTTACAGGTTACACTATTCGGCATACTACTTAGCATGGTTTAAGGGTGTTACTAAAGCAATTCAGCAGTTCGACCAGTAGCCTCTCAAGCAGAGGGTCGTGGGTTCAAACCCCGGGCTCGCACCTCTGAATTTTTCGGAATTTATGTGCGATATCGAATTTGATATTTATCACGAGCTATTCGGTGAAGGTAAACATCGTGAGAAAACCTACGCACAGCGACGAATAATTCAACGTTGTGTGTGACGTTCCCAATCCGCACTGGGCCCGCGTGGGAGCTATAGCCCAAGCCCTGAGAGGAGGCCTGTGCCCTGCAGTGGGACGTATATAGGCTGATGATGATGACTAAAGCAATCGATCGATCGTCGATTGACGGTATCGATCATACCTACTAGGTACAAATGTCATTTACACACTCAACTGTCAAATGGCAATCCCACACGGCGCCAACGAAGTTTTGAAGATCGGTTGTATAAATACTTCCGATTTCCTCTCTGCGGACTTTGGTCCCCAGGCATAACATCTGCCAAAACAATGATTACCACGTTTCGTGCCAATTTAAGAAATGGACAGGTGTTATGCCGGGCACTCAGCACTATTGCCATACCGGCGACTCTTGAGCCCTCAGGTCTATCAGCCTCTGACGGAAAAAGGCCCGATGGTTGCACTTTAGTGCCTTGGGGCATGGGTAAACCTTTGGCGTGGGACGTTACTTGCTCAGACACGCTGGCTCCATCCTACGTCAGAGGTTCTGCCATTAAGCCAGGGACTGCTGCCGACCAAGCCCAAACAATCAAGTGCCGGAAATATGCATTTTTAACAAATGACTACATATTTGCGGCACTAGCATTTGAAACTTTAGGTCCGTGGTCATCCGACACCAAAAAGTTTGTTCGCGAGGTGTCGGATAAACTTATTAGCGTCTCAGGAGACCTCAGGGCCGGGACTTTTTTCGCTCAGAGACTGAGCATAGCCGTGCAGCGAGGGAATGCCGCAAGCATACTAGGATCGCTACCCCGGGCAGGCGAAATTCAAGGTTTTCATTTTTTATAGTATATGTTCGTATAGTTTTATTTTTAATCTTAATTTGTATAGGTGTTATTCTATCCCGACACCACACGGCAAAAAAAGTTTCCAATAACATTATATCCCTTAATTAATCATCAAATTAAAGTTTTACCATATTTTCACGGTTACCAATTTTTGGGGTGTCGCGGTAACTGGGGATAGTGGTTCCACCTGTCGAGACCGGAAGAGGGGACCAGCGATGGACAGATAACCGTTACCGGCTTATAATTACAATAACAAGTCCATTTGGCGTCCATTTAGTCTTTAATAAAATGTGGTTTTATTCTCTAACGTCACAAACTACAAAGGAATGCTGAAAATACCGTGTGTGTCACGCCTACAGAGGCGTAGACTCTCTGTAGACTCTACACACCTCTCCATTTATTCCGTGGATGTCGTAAGAAGTAACTAAGTTGGATTAGGTGTGCTTTAGGCTATATGCCTCCTCTACACTACTCACAATGTTCAACGAAGTTAGGGGCAGCCCAGACGACCGACTTTTTGTGCGACCGAGTCTGCGGCGCACGAAAAGTCTGCTAGGATTGTATATGCATTGTGCGCCGGACTTTTTGCGCGTCGTGTGCGTTACTGTATATAATTCATAGGTTCTATTTTCACAGACTAAAAAGTCCGTCGCGGATGGTCTGTCGAATATCGAATACGATGGTGTAAGGCACTTCGGCTTGCCTCGTCAAACTTCGAAAATAATATTTAAACCTTCCAGTCGACTTAACACTAAGACTAAACTCACCAGTTTTTAATTCAAGTAAATTCTCTTTCGAAAGAATGTTCTCGAGAATTTAAAACCGCAGTTCTCGTCTAGAGAATGTTTACCATCTTCTCGTGTAGTTCTAGTCTTACCTGCAACAAAGAAAACAAAGAAAATGTTAGTTTTTTGGTTAACAATACACTTTCCAAACTATCAATAGGGGGTTGGGGGTATTTGTATTTGGGGTGCTAACCGATGGTTTTTAGAGCGCCACTATACAATCTGTGACATCATTATTTGTGAAACATTTGCACGTGTCAATTTAGTACCTACTAAGAATAAAAATTGAATACACATTAGCTGAAACGGTTATTCAGTGACCCATGTTAATATTTCGAATAACAATAACAACAATGCACGCTACTTGCGATTCTGTTGAGGCGCCAACAGCCATCCATTTTTAGGAACATACGCCATTCTTATGCTAAATATGTTACGACAGTTGGGCTAGGAAATACGCGATTTAAGATAAACGGTCACAGAAAAAAGATGCGTATCTTATTAGGAACAAATATATTATGCTTTGTTAGTACATGCTTTTAAAATAGTTCAATAGTTAAAATGTTAAATAGTATGTTTTCTTATGTCAGAGACGACAGGAAATAGTTTTAGGCGTGAGACTAGCGACCTGTCAACATAGTACAGTATTACCGAACTAAAAATGCTTCAGGATGTACCGGCGCTATAGACCAGTTTTGTGATGCGGGAAACTTCGATCTACCAATGATAAAAGAGATTTTTTTCGCGCGCTGAACACTTGCGTTGTGATTGGTTATTGATTGAAGTCTCAGACAGATGATCTTTGACAGATGTCTAGCACCCCAGCGCCAAATGCATCGAGTAGCCGAAAAAAACGTGTGCATAGCAAGCAAAATTGTGCCCAGAGCGTTTGTGAATAAAGTTCAATATAGATCAATTACTCGTTCGGCTACTCTCGGATATCGTTCTGCGCTTCTCGGCGCAGACGGTAACAGCCGATGTGACTTATTTTGTTGGGAATACTGTACGACTACTTCTCTTAATTTAAAACCTATGTGAGGAAAGACTCCAATAGAGATCTCTCTCCAGGCAAATCTTATGTCTGGGGACCGAAGTCCACAGAGAGGAAATTGGAAGTTGTATTTATGCATCGACGAAACTCCGTTAGCGGGATATAGGATACCACTTTGACAGTAGAAGTTCTACTACTCGACGATAAGTGGCGCTAGGGTGCTACGCCTATAAATGTGCTAGAAGTAGCTACGAACATTAATTTAAGTCTATCTCGCGATCTCTACTCCCGCCTTGCTGCTGGCTGGCTGAATGGCTGTGCTAAGGGTCTCTCCACATTAGTCGACGCCATTTCGGCAAAACGCGGACGAAAAAAACTTTATGTCAACGCAATAAGAGCGAACAAGGCGTCAATCGGCTCGGCCACACGAAACGAGCTTTTTGACGACGAGAACGAAAGCTTTTTTTTCCGTCCGCGTTTGTCCGAAATGGCGTCGACTTATACGGGGAGACAGCCGGCTGTTTCGTAAGTTGTTTCATATGCGCGCTCTACACTCGCGACGCGAACACCCGCGAACGCCCGCGAAAGCCGCGAATCGCGAGTGTAGATGTTGTTCACGCCTTGCGTTCGCGCTTAGTTATTATGCGTGAGCCGCTGCGTAAATTCACGCCGTGAATTCACGGAGCGACTTCGCGCCGCGAGTGTAGAGCGGGCTTTATTGAATCCTCGCAAGAAATAGAGAGATTCTACACCAAACAAGACGCCTCACGGTTCACGACACTGTCATTCATTATAAAGAAGCGGATACTACGCTGAGTTCGTAGCCCGCCCACTCTTTCGAGGAACAATGCAGCAAACGGCATATCAATGTTTTCGCGAAACCATGAATGACTTGAAATCAAGCGGTAAAAAGGTTACTAATATTTAGAGTTGCGATATTTTGCTTTTTAAAAAGCTCTATATCTTACATACATCAATCACCCGAAGGTTAACTGGAAGAGATCCCCTCGGGGATAAGTTCGCGTTTGTGCATAAGGCTGTTCTCGTGCTAATTGTTTTTTGTAAGTGTTTTTGTGTACAATAAATTAAGAGTCACACATGTCTACCTACAACACGCCTGTATTCCTAAATGGGGTACGGATAGATTTGAATTTAACTCTGGAAACCAAAGGTTAAACTGGAAATAATTAGTTATAACACTTACTACTTGTTAATATTTTCGATACAAAAGGCATTAGTCTTTTCGGCGATGCCTTGCGCGATACTTAACAATGTGGTAGATTTTTAGTTAAAGAAGTACAATAGTGACAGGTTGCTAGCCTGTTTGCTAAAGTCAATATGATAAATCAAGGTCCTCCTAACTATCCTGACAATGGTCTGTGATGTGTTCAGGCGTGATATATACATTTATATATTTATCTCAGGTTTGTCTACAAAGGCTTGTTATTCAGACGGTTTGCCATGACGTTGAAAGCGTAGGTAGAGTGTGGGCGAAACACCAAGTTCACCTTCAAAGGATTGTTTTCTTTTAACACTATTTGTTTATTGGCTCCTTACCTTAAAAAGAAAAAAAGATATTACCTCTGTTACAAATGTGGTGTCGGGTTTAGAATAACACCTCTCCATTTCTTCCATGGATGTCGTAAGAGGTGACTAAGGACATAGGTTAAGGTATACTTTAGGCGACAGGCTAGCAACCTGTCACTATTGTACCTGCCACCTCAAAACCTAAAGAATATTATGCTAGAAGTGGCCACTAAACGTGAAATAGTCATTGTTGTGTCTATGCAGCGTTTTGTGGGCTCTGCCTACCCCGTTTGGGAATATAGGCGTGATTGTATGTATGTATGTACAAATCGCGAAATTAACAAATCTGCCATAGCTGAACATTTATTGTAGTCAGAACCAAACCATTGGATCGAGATTCATAATCCCAGGCTAGCAAGCTATCTATTATACTAACCAACTCAAAAGCTAAAAAATATGCTACAAGTGGGCACGAAACGTGAAAATGTTTTGGTTTTTTTCTATGTAGTTTCGTGTGCTCTGTCTACCACATTTGGGAACAGAGACATGATTGTACAGTATTACCGAACTAATAATTCCTCTGGACATACCTGCGCAGTTGACGAATTTTGTGACGCGGGAAACTTCGATCTACCAATGATAAAAAAGATTTTAAACACTCGAGTTTTGATTGGTTATTGATTGGTGTCACAGACAGATGACTCATGACATAATTGACATATGTCCAGGCTAGCGTAACTAGGAACAAAAAACCTTTTCTATGGACATTGCGTGGCAGATCATTACCATCATACTAAAACAAAACGTCAGTACAGTTTATTATTAAACGGTTTTACTTAGCTTGCAGTATTAACAAAATAATAATAATGATAAAAGAGACTTTCGCGCGCTAAACTCTTGCGTTGTTTTTGGTTATAAATTTTATCAATATCGATAATATACACAGATATCGTTGTGCCACCCTAGTTTGGTTCGTCATGTTGGTAATGATCAGACACCCAAACTGATTCCATTAGCTAGTATGGGCGTCCTGACCCTTAAAACGTTCGGCTACTGTCGGATATCGTTCTGTCCCTCTCGGCGCAGACGGTAACAGCCGATCGGAGTTATTTTCTTGGGAAAGCTGTATGTATGTATGTATGATTATGATACACTACGCGACGCCCAAAAGCGTCACGACATGTAGAAAGCCCTAAGTTAGCTTAAGAGGCAGCGCAGACGACAGACTTTTAGGCCCAGTTCGCACGAGCGTTTAAAAAGCGTCGCGTTAAAACTCGGCGTTGGCGGTATTACGAAGTTCTGTGTGTTAAATTGGATTTAACGTCCAACACCCAACGTCGAAAATCGAAGTGCTCGATAAAAAAACGCCGCGCTTTAAAACCGCCTTGGTGTGAATAAATACATGATTTCTAATTTGTTTTATTCAAACGTTTTTTTAACGCCCGTTGAAAAAACGCTCGTGCGAATCAGCTCTTATGCGATCGAATCTGCAGCGCACAAAAAGTCTGCGTGGATTGTATGCATTGTGCGCCGGATTTTTTGCGCCTCGTGTGCGTTACTGCATATAATTTCATAGGTTCTATTGTCACAGACTAAAAAGTCCGTCGCGGATAGTCTGTCGTCTGCGCAGGGTCTTACTGTGAAAGATTCGATGCCCTAGGTTACCTAAAGGTTATCGCCCCCCGATAACTGTTGGTCACGGATTACCATTAGTTTCGACTATTGTTTCGAACTGGCGCTAAACTGTATCGGATTCGGTCTAGCCACAGTTACGCGAGGTCACTAAAGGTCAAGTGTAGCGTAGTTTCTCTGTTAAGTCATCAGTTTTTTTTAGTATTTTGTATTTGTTTACAGTTTTCTTTTTATTACCCACTAGCTTTTGGCTGCGGCTTCGTTCACGTTAAATTCGAGGTACAGTTCATAAATATATGAGCAGACAAATGCCAAATATGTAAACTTTTGCACCTTATTGTCAATGTCATAAGGATGTACAGATGTAGTGAGAAACTATTTTCCTTCGGGAAAACTCGGATCTTTATCGGAATACGATGACATCCGAACTGTCAATGAATGATCGTATTAAATCAGTGACATTCTCATATCCATTAATATCTATTAATATGGAACTTTATTGTTTAGTGTCAAATGTCAAAATGAATAATGTGAATGTATAATATAGAGATGCTACAACCACTTCCTGTAACTTTGAAAATATCAACTCGGTTTTATTGTCACTAGTAAACCAAACATTATCTCCACTTTAAAACATTAATTAAAAGGACAACAAAATAAAACTTTGCTAGAATACTCTGAGTTGTTGCTATTTTTGAATATGCTATTTTCCGATATGATACAGGTTAATATTAAATATAATTTTCTTGGAATGGTTTTTTTAACCGTTTTCGAGGTTTTAGCATGGCTATACAATGTTTTTATAAGTAATTTGAAAATAATGATACTATAGCGAATATTTGGATTGCGTATTATCCACTCTATATATATATTGGTCTGCTGATGCGACTTACCCCTACGGCTTTAACCCTTAATTTCACTTTGTATGGTATACCATACATACCACGAGACTATCTTTTTCTATTTTTTTTACAATTATTTTTTGTAGGATGACAACGAGACAATGAGGCTTGAATGCTAGTTTTGTTCTTAATGTTGCGACTTTAAGGGTTGATGGGTACTGAAGCTATTTGAGAGAGTACGATAAATACGAACTTTTCCGAAAAATTACGAAGGAAAATAGTTTCTCACTACATCTGTACAGATATTTTTGAACCCTCAGTTTTGCTCATATATTAATGAACTCAACTGTACAGAAGAGATCTCGCTGTTTCAGACGATATTTTATGTTTTTTTCCCATTTGGTGATAGAAAAATTGGTAAAAAAATTATGTACGATTTTTTGTTAGTGAGTTACAAATAGGTTTGCATAGCAATTGATAGACATACAGCCATATATACAGTCACGCCTGTATTCCCAAACGGGGTAGGCAGAGCACACAAAACATTACATAGACAACACGTCTATTTACGTTTTGTGGCCACTTCTAGCACAATTCTTTTTTAGGGTTTGAGGTGGCAGGTACAATAGTGACAGGTTGCTAGCCTGTCGCCTAAAGCACACTTAAACCTCCTTAGTCGCCTCTTACGACATCCACGGAAGAAATGGAGGTGCTATTCTAACCAGACACCACACAGGATTGAGATATATTCATCATCATCATCCAGCCTATATACGTCCCACTGCAGGGCACAGGCCTCCTCTCAGTATGAAAGGGCTTGGGCGATAGTTCCCAACTGCCCATCCGGGCCCAGTGCGGATTAGGAACTTCACACACAACGTGTGTAGGTCGCTGTGTGTAGGTTTCCTCACGATGTTTTCCTTCACCGAATAGCTCGTGATAAATATCGAATTTGATATCGCACATAAATTCCGAAAAATTCAGAGGTGCGAGCCCGGGGTTTGAACCCACGACCCTCTGCTTGAGAGGCCACAGGTCGAACCGCTGGGCTACCACAGCTATATTTCCTTAGTCGCCTGATTACGATTCTAACTAGACACAGACAGGATTAAGATTATATTGTTTGATGCATTTCAAAATACACCCTTAAGAGCGTGCAAACACAATTCGGCGATTTTGACGTTTTTCAAATGCTTTAAGAAGCTATAAATCCTTAAGTTTTTATTTTATTTATTCGTGGAAATGACATCTGAATTGCAATCATGTATTTTATCCCGCTCATATTAATTGGGTACTAATTATAGTTGTAAGATCACTGACATGACAGTAAATTAAGTATGTATAATTGTAGCATGCGTTGACAATTAAAAATTCCGATTGACATTATAATGTGATTAAATCTGCTTTATTGCCCAAGTATATTTGAATATCACTGATTTGAACTTTCACATACCTGATGGTCGAACATATCACGGAATTCACGGATCACCAATGCTATATAACAACCCAATTTGTACCATAATGTTCTGTGAATAAACTTTCATTTCATTTTTTACCCCTGCCCTGCCCCTGAGTTTCTCTTCCCCCACCTGATCTTATATTACGTTCGTAAATAATGTTTATGCCCTCTTAATACAATTCTCCAACATATAGTATATTTCAAGAGCATTGACTCTTGAGTGCATTCACCGTCTGGAGGACTAGAATAAAACATAGTATATATAATATATGTACTATGCGCTCAGACGATGCGATCCTGAAACTCAGCTTTCTGCTAAGTTGTTGACCTGCGGGGGCGGTGTCTATTTACAAGTGGAGATTAACATAATATTTATTTCACTTATTTGTACACGGCTATATATGTAGGTACCTTTGTTATTTATTTATTTACTTCATCATCACTTTTCTTCATCACATTATAGGGTTCCGTACCCAAAGAGTAAAGAGCTGGTTCGCACGAGCGTTTTTTCAACGGGCGTTAAAAAAACGTTTGAATTAAACAAATAGGAAACCATATATTTATTCACACGAAGGCAGTTTTAAAGCGCGGCGCTTTTTTATCGAGCACTGTTCGATTTTCGACGTTGGGCGTTGGACATTAAGGGTGAAGTTACATCTATCAGCATCGAATCGCATTTTGCCATACAAAAACGCACTTTTGTATGGATATGCGTTAGCATCAATTCACCCTTCAGCATCGATTCAGCTTCAGCATTAAATGCTTACAAGTGTAACTATCCACTTCTCATGCTGAAGAATGCTTAGTCAAGATGAAGCATGAGAACGGCTACTTAAAGCGTGAGATTAGATGCTTTCGGATGAGAATAGATGCTTACGCGTGCAACATGACGCTTGCGATTGATAACGGCTGCTTAAGAGTGAGAGGCGGGATGCTTACGAATGAGAAAGGCTGCTTACACAAAGAAAAGGAGGAAGAGTGCGAATGGGCGGCCGAACGGGTCATTAATGTCATTATCACAACGTGTTCATTTATCAAAGTGCACAAATTTGTTTACTTCCAATAATTTCAATAATTACCTATATTTCATAAATATACAGGGTGATAATGGAATCCGTAACGAAATTTTACGTACCTGTTTGTTAGTAAAACTTAAAAATATAATTTGAGTAG
>BHDV01041063.1:147630-158733 GCA_005406045.1 Adoxophyes honmai | reverse complement strand
CTTCGAGGTTAGTTTTTTTTTTAAATATTTTATGGACATCCTTTTTGCACGATATGACCAAACGTGGATGACAAAATAGTGAAAGCCAAAAAAAAACTAACCTCGAAGGCCAAGGCAGGAGCTCGCTGCGCTTCGCTCCCGCCTTGGCCTTCTAACCTAACCTATCAGAGTCGCATCCGCTCCGACGGGTCTTGCTCGCTCGCTGCGCTCGCTCACGCAACTTTTTTAATTATTAATTTGCCCAAAACGTGATGGGCATTATGTATAATGCCCGGGCAATTTGATCATTTGAACATCTATTATCACATTGCCCGCTCATATTGGGCATTATTCATAATGCCCGGGCATTATGCATAGTGCCCAATTTATCACTTGGTCCATAACACATACAATCCTAGCAGACTTTTGCTGCGCCGCAGACACGATCGCACAAAAAGTCTGTCAATGAGAACTGACTGTCAACTTTCAATGAATGGTACTTACAATCGGTTAGTAATCTTTAGAGCTCTGTTTCTAAACAAACGCGTGACCCAGAAAGAGTTACTCTGGTAACCCAGGGGATGGCCACAATAGGCGCCGACGCAACGGTGAAAGGTGTGCGTGGCCTCACACTAGCCTAAGAGCTGGCGTTCGGAATACACTAACATAAAGGGCCTTCTAAACGGGCTACATTTAACTGCAATTTGTGGCCGAACAACTATGTGCATCTTGATTTAATGTATGAAGTAAGAGCAACAAGCTAGCAATAGTTGCCGGCCACAAATCGCACAAAAATATTTCCCGTTTAGAAGGGCCTTAAAACATACACAAACACTACAGTAGGTAATAAGTAATTATTTAGTTTTGCTCGCAAACACCTTTGTCCGCAATGATGTTGCTGTTTTGCTAAATAAAAGTGAGATTTAATGTTATGTCTACTTATGCTTATCCTACTTGGAAATACAGAGTGGAGAATTTATTTTAGGGTATGGGTAGATGACTAAAAAAACTATTTAGTCCGCCAGATAGATTACAAAAAAATATTTGTACATAATTTATTTATTTCATTTGAAAAGCAAGAAATAACGAGGACAGTGGTCTGAAATTTAGAGTGACGTCATACCTTGGTACAATTTTTACCAAGGCGTGACGGCATGAGCTCCCACTCCGAAGTTTGATGATCTATAATGTCTATATCTTTGTTGATGTTTAATTATTTGATGAACCAAAAACATGTGTCTCATTATTACCCATAATCTAACTTACGGACTAATTAGAATGATATATTCTTAACCCTGTCATCATCCCTATATGTACAGTCAGGAAATTGATTACTGTGCCACTTTGTACCTTTTCACAAGAAATGTCACTGTAACATACTATGGTAAGTGAGTTTCATATTACTTTGAAAAGGTTCAAAATGTCACAGGTAAAAATTTCCTTGACTGTAAATGCTACAAACAAATGAGTACGAGTATAAATATGAGACTTGTTATTATATTTATTGATTGTCAGACACGGCTCTTAGGCTATGCCTTCACGGCTGGCAATCTTACGCAAAAAGCAACTTTGTTTTTATAGGGCGTCGACCTCTGGCTTATCTACGACTATTTCATACCTTCGTGCGTTTATGTGTATGCAATACGAGTACTATCGAACCAACTGATTCCTGACCCACCGCAGAACGTTGTCACAATAAACGTAATAAACATTTCCTTTGTCAAGCAATGCGATGTCACTATGACGTTCACTGTGAATAGGTTCTATGGTGGGTCAAGAATCAATTGGTTCGATGGTACATACATACATCACGCCTGTATTCCCAAATGGGGTAGGCAGATCACACAAAACGCTACACAGACAAAACCATGACTATTTCAGGTTTCTAGGCACCTTCTTGCATATATTTTAAGTTTTGAGTTGACCGATATACTTAATTGTGACAGGTTGCTAGTCTGGTTCTAAAATATACATACATGAATCACGCCTATATTCCCAAATGGGGTAGGCAGAGCACACGAAACGCTACATAGACATAATTATGATTATTTCACGCTTAGCAGCCACTTCTAGCATAATTTTAGGTTTGAAAACAGATGGAAGAGGTAATATAATAGTGACAGGTTGCTAGCCTGTCGCCTAAAGCATACCTTAACCTATTTCTTTAGTCGCCTCCTACGATATCCACGGAAAAAAATGAGAGGTGTTATTCTAATTCCGACACCACACGGAACAGAATTCCCTTTGTCAGATTTAGAGAATTCATTTATGTTCGACATTGATTCTTTTTTTTCTATATTGTATTTTATATTTTAAAAACTCTCTCTGTAACTGTTGCTTACTGTGATTAGGTTCTATGTTAGGTCAGAGATCGATTAGTTCCAATACATAGGTACTGTATTGGCCTATATAGTACTTCACGCGTGAAGATAAATTGAATTGCCATACAACCTACATACACTCGCGAGCACTTTAACTAGGCGATTTTCTAAGAGATTTACGTATACTCTGGCGGTTTAAGTCCTTAACTAAATGTAAAGAAACTTCAGTTGTCAGATTTGACAGGATAATGGGTGGTAATTATTTTATTGGGTGTTCAATTAGTGTAGCAAAGGAAGGAAAAAACAAAACTTAAATGTTCTGTTTGTGCCTTTTAGGTTAAAATCTTAACTTTGTCATATTATTACATCCACAGACAAAAGAAACGCGAACTAATATTTGTGAATGCCCTTGACAGTTCCGCTTGCACCAATAACTATTTTAATTCAGATGCAAACTTGCAAAGGCGCTTTGCTGCAAGCGTCATCCTATTCTACTTTTGGACGATTTTTCGTTGACACACAAAGCCACCTGCAATGACAGTCATCACTTAGTCAGCGTCAACCAACCTTGACTTTGTTCCGAATACGTGACATTTGCCGAAACAATCATAATAATGACAGTGACAGCGTTTTTCGAACAACGGTAGCACGTAGGTTCTCTATAGGTTTTTGTTGCGACACACTTTACTTAAATATACCTGGAAATTGACGGTTGTTTTGGGAACTGGCAACATTTTTTGCTACGTCAATTGTAGGGCGGTGGACCCATGGCCAGTTATAATTAAAAAAAAATTGAGGCGTTTTTAATTTGATTAACTTACACCTGTTTGGTGATACAGTGTTTCTATGAGTTGTTGCATTAGAAACCGAATTATTAAAAACCGAATTTTTCAAATATTACTCTTGAAATAAAACTATCTTTATTTCTTGAGACTTTTCTTTCTGACTTGAAATATCAGAACATCCCTATAAAGTGCATTACTGAAAAAAAAAACGTCACTTTTTCGCGCCATCATTCGCCACAGACAAGCAACGGACCGTAAACCATGGGCGAAGGTCGCGTTTCCAAACAGCCACAAATGTTTTCTAGTTGTGCAAAGCGAAGTAATTAGTTTTAAGTTATTGAGAAACGGTGATTAGTATAACTGTGTTTTTGAATTAGAAAAGTAATGGGTTAAGCAGGTGAAAGAGCTAGGTTGAAAAAAGTAGACATGTCCTTGTAATAATTATTACTTAGTTCTTATTATCTAGAATGATAACATAATTACGTTGCATTCAACGAAAAAAAATAACATCAAAATTGGTGACTGTGATTGGGTATAATCTTATAATAAAAGTATTTTAGTCTTAGAATAACTCACTTACTCAAACATCAAATCAAAGTGAAATCTTTATTAGTTCTCATCGTTTACTAAGTATCAGTTTAAAACGAATAAGAACCCATCAAACACGTCGGAAATGCAAACCATCAATCAAATAACAAAATACTTGTTTGTGAGCACAAACAAAAAACGTCTCTATGGCAAAAGCGCGAACTTTTTACGCGCCAAATAACGGTCCCCGTTAAGGTTAAAGACCTCCGTTTGTTTCAGCTAATTCGATCTCTACCCTTCAACAATAGAGTTCAAACTCAATTGTTTGCGGCGCATTCTTTTTAAATTCTGTAAACCATTGACACGATTTTCGTACTAAACGGTTTTTGATTATTTGACGTTTCGCCCATTGTGTTGGCAGAACTGTCTTTGTAGGTGGATTCGCGAAATAAATTAATCATCTGAAGCACGTATTTAGTTGACAAAATTGGATGCTTTTTTAAAAAGTCACAAGAAAGTTTGGTGTGTTTATTGAAGTGGTAATTTTCAATTTAATGGTCTGTTAGATTGAAATTTGAGTTGTTTTGTCGTAATTGCTTTTGTTATTAGACAGTAAATCATGTTCAATGGCTACACGACAATTAAAAAAATATTTGTTAAAAGAGTCTTATCATGTCACTTGTTAGTAAGTCATTAAGTAAACAGGTAAAGTTTTATAATATTTACGAACAAATAAAACAAAGAGCAAATGAATCCCATTATAAATAATAAATGTTTACGTACAAGTTTAGCGCGTAATTCAAAAGAGACATAACCTCAAAGTATTACGTTGCAAGCTTTCTTTTTTTAAGTTTACGAGTTTTATCGACGCATGATTTGACAGGAGAAAACAAACATTGTTAAATTTTGTTTCCTCAACAATTTGAAAGTTTTTTACGAGCTGTATTATCTGTACATATAAGTGTTGACATTATGTCAACCAAAAACGGACTTATAAGGCTTATTTGGTTAATAATTTACGTGATATTGCACACATAGTAATGTATAATAAAATAAGTCCCGTACTACCGTATGGTATCGTGTTTAGAATAACACCTCTCCATTTCCTACGAGGATGTCGTAAGAAGTGACTAAGGAAACAGGTACTTTGGCGACAGGCTAGCAACCTGCCACTATTATACCTCTGCTAATTCAAAACCATGACTATTTTCACATTCCATTTTTTTTTGCTTTTTTTTTAGGTTTCAAGTTGGCAGCTATAATAATGACAAGATGCTGCCTGTAGCCTAAAATATAATTCAACATATTTCCTAAGTCGCTTAATTACATCCACGGAAGAAATGAAGAGCCGCTATTCTAAACCCGACACCACACGGAATAAACTGGGACCCCAGTCGACAGACTTTTTGAGCGATCGAGTCTGCGGCGCACAAAAAGTCTGCGAGGATTGTATGCAATGTGCGCCGGACTTCTTGCGCGTCGTGTGCGTTACAGCATATAATTCCATAGGTTCTATTTTCACAGACTAAAAAGTCCGTCGCGGATAGTCTGTCGTCTGCGCAGGGCCTTACGAATAATCACTTTATCTAGAAAGCCGAGTCTTTGTATTCAGAAAAGCTGCCCACAATTTGGTTAGAAATGGGGATTTAGTACACTCCGCTTGCTTCGTTTCTAGGCACGTTTCGTGTTAGAGATGTTCATATATTATGTTTGCAAGAATCCATACTTTGTTCCTAGGCAACGATCTCTGGGTCTATTGCATATTTACTTACTTTCAAATTTTCAAACCTTAAAATTATCCTGAATTTATGTATTTTAATCAATTCGTAGGTACTTATTCAAAATTATACCTTTATGTATTGTGTATAAATTATTAAATACGATGAACCAATGTTCGACGACTAAACTGGAGCTATCTTAATATGGCGGTATTTGGATCTGTCGTTAAAATAAACAAAATCCAACAAACTCCATTAAAACCCAAAAGAATGATCAATTTAACCTTCACCAAAAACCCTATTAATAAATTAAAAAATAAACCTCCTGGCTGTATGGCTTGCCAGCTGTCGTCAGCGAAACGGAAGGAATTTAAAAAGAACGCGTCCCGCCTGCCAGTGACAGATGCGTCAAAATGGCTGCTTGCCGCCATGCCGCCTCATACTTGATGCAAACTGAATTGTTTCAGAGGTATTGTGATCTCAAATGGATTTTGACTTCATTTGCGCTTTTGAGAATACAATTTTCTAGTCTCAGAATGGCACGCATTTTACTCGCGATTAAATAAGAATTTCATGTTAAAAAGAGGTAACTTCCAAGACAAGTTTGGATAAAATAAAAACTCGCTAACTTAACCCCTCGTATGCGGGAAAGGAAAAATATACTGCATTCGAGCCTCTCCTGTTTCAATATCTACAAATTATGGTGATTAAAATAAAAATAAAAAAAAAGATATCCTTAAAATGGAGCAGATCTGCTCCGTAGCATACGAGAGGTTAAATCAGCCCAACTTAATTTGAACTAGTCCTTAGTCTATCTAAGAGCCATAGCGACTGCTGCGTAACGCATACTACTAGGTACTATCGCCTTTCGCACATGTCAAGCTAAACAAGTTTCATGTTTAAAACATTTGTCCTGTAACAATGAACTTAAATACAGAAATGCACATTTTAATTTGATTTACATTTCACTGTGGACTCGAGCTCGGTAAAATCGAATTAGAAATTCTCTGTGAACTTTCATAAATTTTAAATTAAACCTTGAAGCTTTTAACCTTTCAATTTAAAGTCACATCGTTTAATTTTGATTTTAATCAATTAAGTACTCTAGTACCTTGTAGAACACAACGTTGTAGTGTAGCCAGCTCAAACTCCACTACCCTTTTTTACCAATGTTGCCATCGCAGCAAGTAATGTTGCCAGACGTTAAATGCGCGCGTAATTACGTGTCGCTTTTAATTTTTTTATCTCTTTGTGTCACTTTTGCTAAGAGCTTTTCTCTTTGTGTGAAATTAAAAATAGATGACTCAAATACAAAGGACAGCGAAAGGCATTTAATAGCTTGTAAAACCCGAGTATGTAATATTAATATATTACATTAGAACACCTTAAGTCTGAGTTCTCTGTGGTGTCCAGAATAATAAGTACATGTCAATTCTTCTGTGGATATCGTAAAGGTAGGCGTCAACTAGCAACCTGTCACGGGTTATCTGCCACTTTTCCCATTATCAATTTTTTTTTCCTGTTCACGATTCTGCACATTTTTTTAAAGACAGCTGCAGAGAACATTATTATTTATTAATCGACTGTCACTATTATACCTCCTTAAGTTTTAAACCCTAAATTATCCTCCTAAGGCCCAGCACCAAATTTTGATCGTTTGAATTTGATGCTTAGTGTCATTAGGTATAGGTAGAACCATGGGCCTTAGGAGGTTATGCTAGAAGTAGCTACTAAACGTGGAATGGTCACGGGTTTGTCTAAGCTACGTTTCGCGAGCTCTGCCCACCCCTTTCTGGAACACAGGCGTGATGAATGTAGGTATTAGAAAAGAGTAGCACCATCACCATCTTGTGAGAAAAATAGCTAAGTCAAGTACAATAAAAGCTTATAAAAAAGAAAGGTCTTCACATCTCAGCACGATGTTTTAAATCCGACATAAGATTCGGTCACGATATAGGATATCCTGTATTCAATTAATTGACAATTTCCTGTGAGTTTTACGCTCCAGTGAAAGTTATCTCGATCATATCTTGGACCGGTCTGAGTCAGATCCCTTCACATTCGTTGTGTTCAATCTTTCTTTATATTTAGTACAATGCGAAGGCGAATCGAGTGGAATGTGTACATTGGCTAAATGCATATCGAATTTGCAAATGAACTCAACAACATCTTTCGACATTTTGGTTGAATGGAGCGAAAGTCTTTGTCTTTGCTGAATTAAAAAAAAATAGTTCTATGCTCCCAAAACATACACCCCCAAAGAATACTAAACGTGACCCAGACAAAACCATAATTATGACTATTTCACGCTTCGCAGCCACTTCTAGCATAATTTTAGGTTCATAAAAAGGTAGAAGAGATATAATAGTGACAGATTACTAGCCGGTCGCTTAAATCATAATCATAACTACCATTTTCTTAGAGCCTCTAACGACGAGAGGTGTTATTCTAACCTGACACCACACTGGAATTTTAAAAACTACTGATCAGATAATTAATCGTACTTAAAACCCACCGCAAGGGAATTCGCTTTCATCTATAAGCATTAGAACTGGCTGATCTATTTGAGAACTGCGATGCCAACATAGACAGACGATGGCATCAAACTCATAACGCATCATTCTTTGTGTCGGATAATACTAATAGAAAATTGATCGAAATAAATGATAGTTTATTACTGGTCGTTCATTAAAATTCAAACAACCTGAACCTTTAAGGAATTTCTCTAAAAGAGAGCGAAAGTTTATTAATATTCATCAAACAGTCAAAATCCAATATAAAAACAAAATACTGATACATAGGAGGCCATATTGCCACAATTTAACATGATAATATAATCTATAAATCTCACGCGTAATCAAATTGAATTTATTCAGACCTATCCAATGATATAACCTCACATCTCATTTCAAACCATGTTCTGTGAATAAAAATACAGCATTAAAAACAACGGCGACGCGCACTGAATAAAAACACAAAAGAAGTTGCATCCTTTCACACGCCATATTTACACGAAAAGATACTCTGCCGTTGTAAAAATATAACCCTACATCCAACCACTGAATAAAGCTCTTGAAAAAACCCGACGTCATTTTAATTGAGTATACAAAACAGACTAATTACGGCAGAGAATCGGGGAATTCAATTTGTCGCATGGCAACACTGGCTTTGGTATTGCAACACTAGTTATTAAGCGCCATTTTGAGCTGTTTTTGATAAATATACAAAAGATTTTCAGTGTAGAGAAAATATTTTGGCGTCTGGTTTTGTTCTTTGTGTTTCTTTGTTAACATGCCAGTCTATTTTATAACGTAAATTCTTAACGAGACATTACGATTTTGTTCTCGTTATATTTACGTAATTAGGAGCTTGTATATTTAAGTATAATTTGAAAAATACTCATAAAAACCTATTCTTACTTACTGGTACTTGAATTTGTTCTGCAGTTGTTAGCTATGAACTGTTTTACCTGACTTTACAACTGTTTTTGGACAGCATGATCATAAAAAAAATCTAACGTGGTGATAATATTTTAGATATATTTGTGTTTAGTTCTTCATGTACGTCGATTTATTAAATTATTTTAAAAACTGTGAATTACTGAGAAAAGTAAAAAATCAAAAATTTTATTATCAAAAAGGTTCCTAAGAACACTTTTAAAGTATTTTTAAGTCTACCAGGCAGCGCTTCGAAAAGACCATTGTCAGAGCGCCGCAAGAAACATGGGAGAAAAATGAGTTCTTCTGTACTGAGTTGTTACCATTGATTATTATTTATCTAGAACTATTTATTTACACAGATATCGTTAACGCGCCTCTTTGATAAGATATGATTACGCATTGTGATAATGATAAATGATAAGGTTGCAATTTGGATTTGATGCAAGGTTGAATGATTGTTATCGATTTTACAATAGAATTAAGTTTGTTTCTTGTTTAAACACGGTTTAAACTAGGTATCTCTAAATATGTAGTGGATGTCAATCATGCAAAGAGAAATGGACGAAGTAGTTCACAAACTGATAAATAGCATCCTATTTAAGTACATACTGTTGAACATGATTAGAACTCAAATGTAAGTATGATTTACTTAATACAGAACAAACATTTTGAATCGACGAGTATCAGCAAGTCAAACTATGTTGCTGTTTTGTCAATTTTTGTGAGTTTTCTTTTTATAAACAATGCATGTTGTAGGTATTGATATTGTTTATAGATAAAATGACTTTGTACTAAGTAAGTTTTTGCTGTGCATTGGTAATCATTGTTTTTACAAAGCGCTGTTAGGCTGAAACAAAATACATACAATCCCAACCTACTTTCCTGAATAAAATTTTGATTTTGGACAAATAACAAATTAAAAAAAAATAGCTAGCTAATTAGTTCTTGCGATAAAATGTTTCACTATGTTGAAATAATTGTCAAAAAGTGAGTTTTATGGTTGAGATATCAATTTACACAACTGCAAAGTTTTTAAAGATGGCGTAGGTAAGTGTAAATTTTAAGACCGCACTCACACGACCCACTGGAAAGTGCGATACCAATGACTCAGCTATTTAGTAACAGTCTTCAATTTAGCCTTGAGATACACTGTATGTTTGGAGAAACAAACGTCAGTCGGTGCTTGATAGTTTTTAAAGCCATGAAATGACAACGGGCCAGGGCCGGTGCAACCAAATAAGGAAAAAATGTACCTAGTCTTTACTCGCGAGGTAAATCTATTGTTTATTTGTTTAAAGCGGTTAAGAGTGACATATTCCGGGACAATATTATATTCTGGTTTTGTTCTGCCTTGAATTTGTCATTAATTGACTGAATAGTGACAGAAAATTATGAATATTTCGGTAGGTAAGCCACTTTTTATCTCTAAGGCCAAACTGGGAGATAAATTCTACGTGGGGAGCGTATCCAGATAAGAAAATATTTAGACAAATAATAACTGTCTGTGTCTGTCTACTCTTTCATTTTTAAATCTAAGCTCAAAGACCTTTTATTCTATTTATCTTGCATCTTACAAATTTAGCTGTTTGAATTCTTCTTTAAGATCTTTGAATTCACAACGTATTATACATATTCTTAATTTCTTTATCTGTCATTTTTATGTATAGGATTGTCTGGAACAGATCGAAGTAGCGATTTCATTTCTGTATTGGAATTTGAATTAAATCAAACATTCAACAATAGACAATCAAGTGAAATCTAAGGCGAGAAATTCCTGTCTCCCTTTGCAACAATGTACTTAGTAGAGGTCGTCTCTGAGACGTAATATACTATTCCTGGCACGTATCTACAATCCTGAAACTTAGCATCAAGTGTAGGGACGCTACGGCGGCATTTTAGGCGATTATTCTAGTGTTTCAAGTAAAGGCTTGTATACAGGGTTGAAAATATGTAATTCTAATTAGTCCGTTAGATAGTTTATGGAAAAACATGAGACACGTGTTTTTTTGTCAAATAATTAAACATAGACAAAGGTAAATAATCATGCATGAAACTTCGTGAGTGGGGCTTGTGACGTGTTAGGTAAAAATTGTGCCACGTAGTGACTTCACTCGCTTCAGAGAAGTATTTCTCGTCGTTTATTGTTTGTCAAATAGAAGGACAAATGTGTGTATATCTTTTGATGATCTCTCTGACGGACTAAATAGTTTTTTTAGTCAACTAACCAATCTACTAAATATCAGTGACGGGTCCATATTGGCTCACATAATATTACTTGTCATAATATTTTTTAACTAACGTTTTTTGATCATAATAATCATTTGTCATAATT
>BHDV01041063.1:129099-147460 GCA_005406045.1 Adoxophyes honmai | reverse complement strand
ATTATGATATAAAATTTTATAACAAACATTTTCGGACTTCCAATAATCGAAGTTGCAATTTTATGTGAACTTTGGCGCACCCATCAGTGACATGTGTTGATCCTCGTCCATATAAAAATGACAACTAGGTATGTTGTGACTCCATAATCAGTTCCTTTAGCCGACATAACTGTAGATTTGATGGTAGTTCTTGACATGAGCTCAAGGCAGTATCAGGTTTACGCTGCAATGGTATAATTTCGTTGCAAACGCGTGCACAGTTTTATAAGAGCTTCCCAAGATAGTAGGTAATAATAATATTAGATTCCACGTAGCTTTTTCTCAAAAAAGACTCACAAATAGCTTCTTACAAACAGAAAGACACAAAGGAGCCTCAGAATATAGTTGTTAACGCAGAGAAAGCTCAAACAAATCCTCTAGGCTGCTAATTATCATAATTGTTCTACTCTGCCTCTTTTAGACACACATAGAAACGTCTACGTCTTTGTCCTTACCATACCTTAGTTTGAAATTATAGTAGAATTACTTATATTCACAAACTTATATCGAAATAGATATCGCGAGTTCCTACATTTGTATGAAAACCAAGCGTGCCACTTTTTCTCTACTTACATCGTTCAGATATTCCTGAATCATAAATATGCAAGCCTACCCACAAAACTTCCTTACAAATAAAATACTCAAGAATCATCCTCACAACTCATTAGCTAGTGAGCATGACAGGGGACCAGAGGGCAGGCTCGTTCTTTGCCCAGAGGATTGGCATCGCCATTCAGCGTGGCAATGCTGCCAGTCTTCTGGGCACCCTGCCGCCTGGCAACGATTTGGGACAACGTTTTTATTTATAGAAAATTAATAGTATGGTTAATATTTGCAAATAAAACAATTTCTCGTAGACTAAATCCGTTAGGAATGTAGTTATGGTCCCGGAGAAAGATAGACAAGCTTTTTTATCTCTGTAACTTGAGAAGAAAAAGAGACTGCAGGCAATAAGGGCAAGTTGCGAGACTAGTCGCGTGCGAGATAAACTATACCAGTCATTGTGTGACTACAGACTTCGCTTTAAGCTTTAGCCTTTAAAGCCAAAACAAAGGTGGATGAGCGTTTTATTACTGAGTCAAAATATTAACAGTCAAACAGAAGTTAATTGCAATAAAGTCTTCGAGACAGATGGCGCTTGGCATTTGTTTTCTTCGTCCGTTCCCGCCATTTATCATAGGCTTAGGAATCAGGGTTGCCAGCGGTGAAAAATTAATTGTAAAAAAGGGAATTTTTTGTAATCAGGTGACGTGTAATATAATAATTTATTGTAAATCTATTAATAATTAGTAAGTCCTGCGACTTATGACTTACGAAGGCCAGTTGCTTAGCCAATCGCCTCTGAAGCAGAGTACCCTAGATTCAAATCTCGGCACGTTCCTCTCAGTTTTCGTAATTTGCGTGCGAAGTTCACTACGCTATATTCGGTGAAGGTCCGAATACGCATTGAAAGAGACAGATAAATAGATATTGCTTATTGCTTATTTGTGTTCATATCTTTTGGTTCCCGCACAACTGTGACAGCAAATGCGTTATGAATATTCACTTAATATATTTCGTTTTACTGTCAGCTTGATCGCCCAGTTGTCAAAGCACCTGACTACAAAACTTAAGGTCCCGGGTTCCATTCCGGTCGAAGCAAATATTTATGAGATGAACACAAGTGCTTGTTCTCGAGATTTAGATGTTTGAGATGCCTAGATTGAGATTTTTTTATGTGGCAACATTGTCTTCTTATGTCACTAAA
This sequence comes from Adoxophyes honmai, assembly GCA_005406045.1. NCBI lineage: Eukaryota > Metazoa > Arthropoda > Insecta > Lepidoptera > Tortricidae > Adoxophyes > Adoxophyes honmai. The sequence goes on along the minus strand of BHDV01041063.1, from coordinate 145,674 downwards.
CGCTGTAGTCACTTACTTGCAAGATATCTTATACGTGCATTAACAGTTTCCCCCATTTTATTTTTACATAAACGTTGATTACCTGCAAAGAAATAAAATTCAAATTAGTTGTTAATTACAAGAAGTATCAATTAAGAACAGGATGTTAGGTCGTTAGACTTGCGGAGTTAGTAAGACTCTTCCGTTCATTTTATACCTAAATAATTATAATCGTATGCGGAAAACGAAATGGATCTAAGAAAACCTGCGAATCGTGTCATATACTTAATAAGAGTATGATGATTCATTTTTCGCTTGTATTATCGTATTTGTATGGTATCGTATATACATAGCTGGTTCATTCCGTTTCCGTTACACTAGGTATGTTTTGTTGATGTGTGTTTGTCTGTAGCATCAAAGCTCTCAATTGATCGGTTTTGGATCTTTCGAAAACCATAGTGAAATAAAAAGAATACTTTCACGTTTTCATATCGAGATTAGCTGCCATTGATGGGTCACAAATTGGGTGATGAATTTGTATTTGAAAACCAGCTTCTTTTTATTCTTTAGCTAATTTAGAACAAAAATCAGAAGTTTTTAAATTTTGTGGATTTTATAACTTTTGAGTTGGTTACATTAGGTAACTTACTGGCCACAAATAAATTTGACAGATGTTTAAAAAGAAATTCGAAAAATGTTGCCAGCCCTAACGCTCAGACTCCCGCTCGTCACTAATTACTTCAGCCGTCGATACCGGCCGGCCGTTAACGACAAACACAAAGAGATGCAGCTGACGTGAGCTGTGAACAGAGGCTACTAGATGGTGGAAAAGTAAAAAATACAGTACAAGAATCAATAGGACAAAAAATTGTTTGCGATAATGAAAGGTTAGGTTGGGCAACGGCCTAAATTTAGGACAAATCGAAATTCAAAAACCAACATTGTGTTTATTATGCAACTAGACCGTAAGAGGCTTTTTTACACGTTTTTTTTAGAGTATCTACCTTCACCTATATTCTTTGTCGCCTCGTGCGATATCCACGGAAGAAATGGAGAGGTTATACGAAATATAGTAGCATTTCGTGTGCTCTTTCTACTATGAATACAGTTGTGATGTACCTATGTAACCAAATCTCATTTCCCACATTATTTTAAAAAGGATGAACGGATTTTACAGCTGAGTGCACATTCAGTTCTACAAACTTTAACCTTAGTTAAATAACGTGTGTTTAGTTAATGTTACAGCGTGAAAGGGTTATTAAACAAATTATCAGGGCTAAAGGCGCCATAAAACACAACATAAAGCATAATGGCTGTGTACCGTGAATACTAAAACTTAATTGTTAATTATGACTAACTAAGACTCACAGAAGCGCTCGGAATATCACACATTTATTTTTATGAACATTTAGAGTTGTGCTTCCGAAAAAACACCCTACTTTTGGGGTAAATTTACCCTTATGGCGAAATGATACGTACCTGCGATGGCAAAAGCTTTATTACAAAGTTACGCCGGCTTCCCGGAATAGGGTAGGCAGAGCACACGAAACGTTACATAGATAGAACCATGACTATTACACGTTTTGGTGTCGTAAGGCCTAGTTCGCACGAGCGTTTAAAAAGCGTCGCGTTAAAACTCGGCGTTGGCGGTATTACGAAGTTCCGTGTGTTAAATTGGATTTAACGTCCAACACCCAACGTCGAAAATCGAACAGTGCTCGATAAAAAAACGCCGCGCTTTAAAACCGCCTTGGTGTGAATAAATACATTATTTCTAATTTGTTTTATTCAAACGTTTTTTTAACGCCCGTTGAAAAAACGCTCGTGCGAATCAGCTCTAAGAGGTGACTAAGGAAAAAGGTTTATATGAGTTAGGTGACAGGATTGGAACATGCCACTGTTGTATCCCTTTTATCAAATTGTTAACCTCATCCTGTGCTAAAAGTTGCAACGAAACGTGAATAGCTTAAATGCTTTTAATTATCATGGTATTACACACTCTTATTACTAATATTTCGAAGTCTAGTTAGGTCAAATAAAAGATTACACTACTGACTTATGGACAAATTTATTACTCCTTTACCGAAAGGGTGAGGAACTTTAAAAAAATATAAAAAAACGTATACTATTCAGCATCGCACTTGCCACGCTTTTAACTTTGAAAAAGCTCCGCGCAAACTTATTCTCTTTTTAAAATCAAACCAAGCTTGATGCCCAATACTGTACCTAACCATAATTATTTAAAAAAAAAACTCTGAAAGGGCAGCTATGCAGATCGTAATCTTAGAAAGTCATCACTCGCGCCGGCTGCCCCAAAAAACCAGCCCGGCGTTAAGATAACATCAATAAAATTACGAAACCTTACATAAACACATTACAATACTACGGAACGGGCCGCCACTTTCCACGCTATTGTACCCCGAACGTGGGAGATCTTTTTGCGCTGGCAACACCATATTGACAGGTAACAAAGATGGCGGTTTTTGCGGAGATTATTGTTTTCTTTGTAATTAGTTCCCTATTCGTTACTAGCTATAATTATTGGCTTCGAACACGATATTTTGTGTGAAAGCGAGTTTTGTCAAAGTTTTTCTTCTTTGGTAAAAACAAAGAACGCCTTTTATTACAGAATTTCATAAACCAATGGAATGTTTTTTTTTATTCCAGGTCTCGGATCACAGAGCAGTAAAATAAAGACTTGTCTATTGTATCTATGTTATGCTAACGTTTGTCAGTTCAGTTATGAAATTATGTAATGTGAATTAAAATAGTAAACTCATATTTTGGCTTGAATGTTTTTATTTAAATATGTTGTGTATGCAATCTATTTATACAAGCATAGAAATAAAATAAAAAATAGTCGCGTTCATTTTGACATCAAATTAGACTACCAGAGCAATTAGTTTATTCACCCAATTACCTACCACTTTACATAATAGAAATTACACAAACCATTACGTCAAAAAACGTTATTTTTCTTTGCACATTATAAAACAAACAAACAGACTGTTTTTATTGCTTTCACAAGGTAAATTAGACATCAATATTCCGCCGACAAATTGGCAACAATTGAAAAGAAAACAACATGAATTTCCGTTTTTGTGTCTGACAAAATTGGAATTTCGTTTACATAAACATAACATTGTGTTCGTAGATGTTTAGGGAAAGTATGTTTATTTTATTTTATGCGCAGCGGAGGCTGAAGTGTTTTAATAAGGCCAAAGATAATGAGGCGAAGGATATATTCGGAAACGGAAAGGGCGTTTCTTGTTCCTCATTATTCGAAAGTATACTTTTCAGTAACATATATTGTGCTATGGTTTTAATAAAGGCGCAGCGCAGACGGCAGAGTTTTGTGCGATCGAGTCTGCGCAGCAATAAATTGTCTGAATGGCGCGTTGACAGTTTTCAGGAATTTCCATTCAGAGTTTCGTGGAAACTGTCAACGCGCCATTCAGACAATTTACTGCTCCACAGACTCGATCGCACAAAACACTGTCGTCTGCGCAGCGCCTAACAGTTCTCCGTTTCTTCTGTGGATGTCTCAAGGGACATATTTTGGGCGATAGGCTAGCAATCGTTTCTAACTAAAAAAAAACTATGCTAAGAAACGTCAGAAACCTACTTATGGTTTTGTCTAGTATCAAACGTTTCGTCTCATATTTTTTTCGTAAACGTGTGAAGTGTGAACTAGGTACTTGTCTTGGGTTCAAATATTGTCCAATGGTTTCGAGAAAACCTCTAAACAATAAAATGTGGTGTATCATTTTGTTGTCTTTAGTATCTGATAATAAGAAATACAGAATAAACATAGTCCTTTTCTTTGAACGTTATAACTCCAATTATTATAAAAACTTTCTTTCAAATAATTAAACAGACACATTTACACAGCGGTCTCTCGTCTGAAAACGCAAGCATCCAACCTTTTGAAAAAAAAGACTACCTACTTAGGAACATCAGATTTCTTATCTTTGCCACCTTTACCCCAGCCATTAAAAAAAAACAAGCGCGAAAAAACATTCAAAGAGAAATAGAGCGAACTGGCGCAGAAAATGTTGTGGTCAAGGGTGAGACTCTTTTAACAAACGGGTTCTACATCATACATCAAGCCAATGTTCTCAAATGGGGTAGGCAGAGCACACGAAACGTAACATAGACAAATCCATGACAATTTCGCGAATTTTTGCCCCTTCTCGCATTATTTTAGGATTAAAACCAGATAGAAGAGGTTTAATAGAGACAGGTTGCTAGCCTGTAGCCTAAAACATACTCCAACCTATTTCCTTAATCGACTTTTACGACATCCACGCAGAAATGCATTCTAGTTTTTTTAACACGACTCCACACAGGACCATTATAATTTTGTCATAATGGATAAAATGAAATAAGACTTTGTTAAATTATTATTAAGTGCCGTCCGCAGGGAACCCTAAAAATCCATCATTCATTTCGCGCGCAAAAAACGCCGCTTTTTTTCTATTTATGTTTTCTTTTCAGAGTGCCTCAGATTCTTAGCAATTCAGCCACATACTTCAAGTGTAGTAGAATCTCTAAAAGTTATAATAATAAATAAATTAGCTACTATTCTTATGTGGTGTCGGGTTTTGAATAACGCCACTCCATTTCATCCGTTGATGTCACAAGCCCAAGGAACATGCTTTAGTCGAAGGGCTAGCAACCCGTCACTCACTAAAAGTATGCTAAAAGTAGTTGCGAACCATAAAGTAAAAAAAGTTGTGCCTCATTAACGTTCCGTACCTACGCTCTGCCTACCTACTAAAGGTGCTTCAGATCCCACAATAGACAATAAACTTTAGTACCTAGTTTATTTTTAGTAAAATGTATATTATTCTCTACGTTATTAACATCTAATGACTTCACCCATTTTCCATTTTGACGGCAACTCAACTAACTGAATTTATACCTAAACTAATTACCTTGGAAGCGGGAAGATTAAACTATTGGGTTATCTAACTAACTAACATAGTTACGAGTACATGCTTGCGCAGAACGCGTATGTATATAGTTCTAGCAGCTACACTATTCAGCTTACAATTTGGCGCCATTTTGAAAAGGGAGTAAAGTAAGTTCACACAGCGCTTTTTCCCGCTACTTTAATAGAGAACACTATTAATCTCAGCTAATACTCCCTCTCTCTCTCTCTTTCTCTCTCTAAAATAGTGCCAAGTTGTATGCCGAGTATACCCGCGTCTTGGTCTGGAGCTAAAATAAATTAGGTATAGTAAAAGTTCGTGCTTAAAGCACTTCAAACATTGACTTCAAACTAAAAACCAAAAGAGAACAAAACTAAACTAAAAGAAAGTCTGGAGATTTTTTTTACAAGAAAAAACGGGAACGAATGTATTTTAAGACTTTTCTTTCTCGGTTGGTTTACTCTAAAAATTTGTGTAGTGTGTGCAGGGACATTATTTAGTTTTAGTTTAAAAATATTGTGTCTGTGGTCGATGACCTTGAAGTTGAAAACACAAAATGGTGCCTTTCAAAAAATGTTTTCAGTGGCTATTTTAAAATCCCCCTAATTTTTTAAAGTATACAAAAATAGTGCTGATTTAGCTAGGTATACAACGTTGAGTGATTCTGATTCCGATAGTTATGTCATAAAATATGTTATCACAAAAAGTGTTAGGTAAGTACTTTAAATGTTAATAAAATTAAATCCCGGTTAGGTGAGTTCACACTTCTTCAGTGCAGAAAAAGTAATACCACGATATATGTAATATAGATGTCAATCTCATTATACATAATTACTAATAACTGCCACAACAAATTAGCTTTCGAATAAAAAAATGTTTCAACAGCCATAGCACCACAAACTTATACACAAACATCACGTTTTTATCCCCAAAAGGTGTGCACAAAAAAAGTTACACAAAACCAAGACAATTTTACGTCTCATTGCCAGTTTTAGCATAACTTACACCACCCTCGTTTTACGTCGGCTCAAAATTACTACTCAACCTTTTTCACCCCATTCCCGGAATCCATTGCTTATTAAAACTTCGAAAAACCTTTTCTTGAAACCATTAATCTCAACTTGTCATACCGGGTTTCCCCCGGACCAGATAGAAAGCGAAGACTTCTTTGTTTGATTTTAGGGTGAAGTGGCGGTAAAATCAATATGAATGGGTTTTTATTACCCTGCAGCGGTTCCCAAACTTCGTAGTGGCGTTGTAATGGTAATTTTCGCGCTGCACCTTCGTGATACTAACTAATTTTGAATACTTTTGAAGCGAAGCCGTAATAAAGCACTTTTATTGGCAGTATTATAGTGTGTAGTGATAGGACATACGAGACGTCACATGATTATTGAACGGTTCGTAGCCACTTCTAGCATAATTTTAAGTTTGAAAAAACAGATAGAGAAGGTATAATAGTGACAGATGCTAGCTTGTCGCCAAAAAAAACTTACCTAAATTTGTTTGCTTAGCCACTTAGCCTCTTACAACATCCAAGGAAGAAATGGACTGTATTATTATATCCCGAAACCAAAAATAACTTGCCCGTGTGGTGCCGGGTTAGAATAGCACCTCCCCCTTTCTTCCCGTGGGTGTCGTAAGAGTCGATTCTGGGAAAGGGTTAGTGTATTGTGGGCGATGGGCTAGCAACCTGTCACCGCAATATCACGTTTAACCATCGGTTACCCTGAATTTGCTAGACGTGGCATTGGATTTTTGAATCCATGTGCTCTGCCTACCCCTCATGGGAATACAGGCGTGAGAATATGTATGTATGCAAAAATAACTATTTGTGATGACGGACCGATGTGATTTTTAAGTTTTAATTATTATTGTTGTTTAATTTTTAAATTTTGAATTGTTTTTGTAATGCTGTTTGTTATAATTATTGTTTGTCTTAATTATGTAAATATGAATTTCACAGTGCTATGGTTTACACTGTCACGCTGTGTTATTGTTTAGAATAAAAAAAAAAATAGGTGCCTAAATTGTTTCCCTTATCATAAAAATAACAACTACCCACTATTATGTACAGGCAGTCAGATTATATAGTCTTCCACCCTAAAGTTGACAATCGTTTGCATGTCATGTAACATGCAAAAGTTCGACTTTAGCGATATCTAGCCATTTGATAGACTTGCTTTTTTAAAATTGGTAGGTACATCTGTCCATTACTTTCATGGATGTCGTAAGAGGTGACTAAGGGTTAAGTATATTTTAAGCGATATGCTAGCAACCTTTCACTATTGTACAGTCAAAGAAATTGTTACCTATGCCACTTTAACCTTCTCATAATGAGTTTCAGATTGCTTTGATTAGTAGTAGATAGTATGATGTCATTATGAAATTTCTTGTTAAAACGTACAAAGTGACACAGTTATCAATGTTTTCGTATTCTTTGACTGTACCTACTTCTTAACTTAAAACCTAAAATATGCTAGAAGTGTCTACAAAATGTTAAATAGCCATGGTCGTTTCCATGTAGTGTCTCGTGTACTCTGCCTATCCATCTGAGAGTCCAGACGCGATTTATTGACATATTTCAATTAGCCAAATAGCTAATAAACTTGTTGTTTATACAATATAATCATCGCATATGACTGATAAACTGTGAAAATATATCTTGTATTATGTAGTTCTAACACACTGATATCTTTACTAAACGTATATTCAATAATCACAGGCATAGAATAAGCTATAACTATAGGCTAGTACTAGATAAAGATGTATGAGCTAGCAACGAACGTTAATTCAAATAAATTATTCATTCATGACGTAAATCGAACTCAATATGTCTAAATTACATATAGTCTGTAGCCATAGCGACTCAAACTTGACCTCGAACCAACGAGTGGGTGCCACTGACAGAAGTTAACATATATGTACAATTGTACATATAAAACTCTAGAGCTTGGTAACTAATTTTGTTCATAGCTTTGTTAGTCCTTATTCAGATATTTACTGGTAATACGATATAACCGTCTCGCAGACGTAATGACAAAGCGTCTACACTTTTAAATACAACCGACACAATTCTCACATCGATTAACATAACGCTTGAAAAAAATACATACATACCTACATACATATTCTCAAGCCTGTATTCCCAAGAGAGGTAAGCAGAGCTCATGAATTCGAAAATCCAGTACCACGTTTAGCAATTTCAGGGTATCCAGATGGTCAAACGTTATATTGCAGTGACAGGTTGCTAGCCCATCGCCCACAATACACCAACCCTTTCCCAGAGTCGACTCTTATGACACCCACGTGAAGAAAGGGGGAGGTGCTATTCTAACCCGGCACCACACGAGAACGAATATCAGTTTTATTTTGTGTACTACAAATTTTTCGTTCTCTTTCTACGTGGCGTTGCGTGTTCTGCCTATCCCATCTGGGAGTGTCGGCGTGATGTATGTGTATCATTTATCAGTGGAAAAATTATAGCGTATATTATTTATAAACTATACCTATACGCATATTATTAGTTTATTTGTCATGTTTATTTTGTACAATAAAGAGTTACATACATACATACATACATACATTATTTAAAATATCACTCAACTGTCAGAGACCTTGCCATTCGAGGTACATTATGTATAGGTATACTAAGAATTATTATACGTACAATGGACAGAAACAATTATTTAAACAATAATTAATTCACCATTTCGACACCAATGTTTCAAACTAAAACAAAAAATAATGTTGCCTACACAACTCTTTAATTTCCCCAAGCATTTTTTTTTTGTAAATACGCTTCAACATTCTATTTAAAGACATTAAACGCGTGTCATATCGATTGAATTAATTAAAAACGATATAAAACTCGTTCGACTGGTTCAGAAATATTTGTCATTCATTTGATTCAGGACATTATTATAAATCATTTTAACAAGGCACTAGATGACGTCTCACAAAGTCAAATTCATTCTAAAATGGTGTTATAGATTTCTAAATCTTAGAGCTACATTTTGTTTCATAGTAAAACTAACAGTTCTTTAAACTGCTTTGTGCACCTTCGCGTTGTGTAACCATCGTGTTCAGGTTCACTGCATTCAATAGAACCAAGATAGCTTGACGAAGTCAATGATGATAAATCAGTGAGTTTAATATCAAGAGAAAAGGTAAGATGACAAAACTGTAGGTATACGGTTTATATCGTCTCTTGTGTCTGTATCTACCTACCTATTATGCCCTGTCTACGTAGGTAGTTTAACATCAAGTATATCGAAAGGTCTCTTTAGTTACTGTTTTAGTTGCTTGTAACAAGCTTTAAATACAGTTGAATACCTTTTTGATTGATGTAAAAATGAGTACTTTATCTTTGAAAATAGCTGTGGATTGTAACTTAATTGCTAAGGAGGCATCCAGGTTTTTTTGTTTGCAATGAAAACTCCATTATATTGATACGCTGGCTTGTCAACTAGGTACTAATAACGACAACTGGCCTGACATATTCAAATCTTCACATTATTTTTAGAAACTAAACGATCTTAGGTACATAAGTTCCATTCACGTAACAGAATGATCGCCATTGTAACAAAACGCGAATTACATTTATAGAAAGAGTTATTCAAGGCTCAAACCACGAACTTTTAAGCTTCTTTGTTCCTTCACCGTTCACCGCAACCACATTAAGGCAACGATCGGATGAGTCACAACGGACTGACTTATTATAGAAATATAGAGATATTTCTGCGTTCTCAAGAGTTAGTTAGGTATTTAAACATCTAAATTTAGCAGCTTTACGATCTTACTGATGCTAAAACGATTTTTAAGGAGTTTTTGATTATACTTTAATAGTGTTTGCCAAACTATACAAAGCTGATGAGTTTTAATGTTTTATGGCGCCTTTGAGTATTTTTTTACAGTTATCTTTGTTTGTTTCATGTTTTCTTATTGGTTTTCAATAAACAAACTATTACTTTTCATTTAAAACCTTTAATGTGATTGCATGTTGTGGTGAAATTATGGAAGCTATGAAAGTTGTATGATATCTGGTAATAAAATAACGTTGCAACGAAGAGAGTGGTCTTGTAGAACCCCTCATGACATTGATTCCCTTAATTATAATTTTATTGTAAGAACTGGCAACCCCATATAAAATTTTGTTGTTTTCTTACGTATTTTACCGCGTACTAGAAATACTTACGTTGTGAGTCACGTATATGTATTTGGAATCCTGTTCGCATAATTTTACGGCCTTGTATGTGGTACTGTCCCAGATATTTACAAAAGAACATCCTAATACGGTACACACCGTCTATCGGTAAGTCTTTTTGATTTTTTTAAAGTCAAGTTAGGCAAAGGTCCTCGTCTCATTCGATTAAAAAAAAAACGAGTTCAAAACTCAACAACAGATCCAACCGCGGTCAGATAAAAAAAAACAGGTAGACGCGCGTTTTTTATCAACCTGCCGCTACGATAAAATTTTAGATAAGTTCATACTGATTAGTTTTTACCTAGAAAAACAGTTATTTAAAAACTTTTGTTAGACATTTGGAAAAAATTAAAGAAGCTACTTTTTTTTTCTTTTTTAACACTTTTTTTAATTCCAATGGCTGTTTTTAAAAGTTAAAATATTACCTGGATTAACAGTGAAATATCCGACACAACACACTTTTGACACTACGCTCGGACGCCACACCTAGCACTTTCAAATTACTAGAACCGGTTCCGTTGAACGTAAAGTTACGGACGCGAAGCGACGTGGCCTCAGCGCGGACGCAGAACGTGAACTGGAGAAAAGTTGGCCGGTGTTGTCAGCGGAGAAAACCGCGCGTCCGGGGGAGTTTTTGGTGGGTTTTGGGGGGATTTTTAAGACGTTTAAGCTTACATTAGACAAAGTATTGTCTTAAATCTGCATTTAGTAATATTAGATAGGATGTAAATGTAAGACTGCTGCGAGTGGGGTCTAAATTTTGTTAGTTGTTTTATCAATATTAGTAAAGTCTTAATCTTTGTAACTAGACTTTTTTTTTGGTGTCTCTAAAATACAAAGAAAACAAAATTACAACATCTTTTGAGTATTTTCAAGAACAATAAAACGAGATTGCGATATAGAGAAAAGTATTATTACTACTACTTAACACAAAATAACTACAAACTTCTTACTTCAGCTACGAAGATTTAGTACGGTAAGTTTTGTTCCCAACATAAAAATACGTCCTACTTCAGGTGTGTGCAAAAGAGACGACAAACCTTTAAAACTGGAGATACAAACTTACATGCGGATGTGCGGATGGAAATACCTAGAGCAAAGCCTATCCAGGTTACGTACTCCTCGCGCACACGCCTCTCCGCTGTCCGCTGCCGTGGCGCGTAGCTCCAGATGATGGATCACGGATGGATCCGAAACATGTCGAGCTAATCTCGGTATAAACAACGTGAGTAATTCGTTATTTTTCACTATACGTGTTACTATCTAACTAGAGGCGCCAGAAGATAATATAATAGTCTATCTCGCGCTCGAGTCGAGTCTCGCGTGTAGTCGTGCCAAGAATAGAGACTTCTGAATAGTACGTTAAATAACGAATAAAAAATAATAAACATTGATTCAACACAATGTTGCGACGAACTAAATCGCAAATTTTCATTGAAGCTAGAGAAATACATTACTCCAGCTTAAATAAAGTAATCATAAATTTTATTAAAATTTAAATGTTCTTGGAAGTACCAGACCTGGCAGCTGAAATTGCTTACATTTAGTTAATTACCCAATCACAATTACATTTAAGTTTTGCATTTAACAAAAACCCACCAAAAACTCAAGTTCTCTGAATCCCCCCAATTTCCACCAATTTTTTCCCCCTGGCCACCCGTCTCAACAACTTTCGAGCGCGCTCGGGCGATTCCGCCGCCGCTCGGGCGCGCTCGGAACCAGACCATAGTACCAGACGTAGCGAAAACAAAAGTGGAGCGCAACTGTTTCATTCGAAATTCGAAATAGTCATACTAGGATGATGCTGTGTTTTTTTTTTATCAAAGGTAGACAACAGATCATTTGCTTTGAACTGAAGTGAACGACTTCAATGGTTTCTGTTAGAAATGTCATTTGTAATGTCACATACATGGTAATTTTGTTTTTAAACCGCTAACAGCAGCGTAAATGCTTCCTGTTACTGGGCACAGGCCTCCTCTCTGCATAAGAGAGCTTGGGCTATAATTCCTAGGCAGCTGAATGCGGATTCGAAACTTAGCACAACTGCTTTGAATTTTTTTTGTTGGCAATCATGGTCTTTCCTTCCGAAGCGCAGGTTAGGTAGACTCAAATAAAATAAGCAAAAGAGCCCTTTACAGCTAGCTACTTTCATAAAAAAGATTTTAATTTGGATTGTCGTGTTTTTATTTGCGTAACGTTCAGTCGTGACGTATGTATGATGTTTATGTAGGTACCCACTTTTAGTATAGTTTTAGGATCAAACATAAATGGAAGCATAGACTTATATCGAACTAGATACCGCGAGTTCCTGCATTAGTATGAAAACCAAGCGTGCCACTTTTTCTTTACCTACTGTGACGTTACATGCGCGCTAGAGTGATGGGAAACCTCAGTCCGAGTGAAACCGATTCAAAAGTAAACGAATATGGCGATTATTATTTAAATCGATTATGGAATCGATTATTATTGGAGTGCACAGACTGAGTAATGATTTGATAATGGACAGATGAATGATAAATCTAAAATAATTAAAACAGTTTATATATGTAACTACGGTGTGTTTCACTCCTATCTCTCGACATACTTATTTATTTATTTTAAATTTATTATTTGTCGGTAAGGTTGAAAATAGTTTAATCCCCACTATATAATATTACTAGCTTTCCGCCCGCGGCTTCGCCCGCGTGGAACCCGGTTATATTGCGGTATAAAGCACAACTATAAGAAAACTTCTCGTTTCAAACGACACACAGCGCCATCGATCTATCATCTATCGATCGATATCGATCTATCATCGATTGATATTGATCTATCAAGCAAACTATATTTTTGTTTTCCCTCGGGAACATCAATGTTTTCCGGGATAAAAAGTACCCTATTATTTAATCCGGACTTCTATCTTTATGTCTGCAAAATTTCAAAGCAATCGGTTCAGTAGTTACGGCGTGAAAGCGGAACAAACAAACAAACAAACAAACTCACTTTCTGACTTATAATATTAGTAAGGATAAATGCAAAAGTAACTCTGTCTGTCTGTTACGCTTTCCTGCTTAAACCTCTCAACCGATTTTGATGAAATTTGGCACAGACAATCTTTAGACTCCGAGAAAGGACATATACCTTTTATTGCGAAAAAAAGGTCATGCTCAAAACAACTATTCCACGCAGACGAAGTCACGGGCACAGCTGGTAAATAGTAAAAATAAGCCAATTAACTAACACATTTATTGATTAACACTTAAACAAATAAATTTGATTTAACATAACATGAAAACTAAAATAAAAAATGCAGTTTCATTATCTTCTTCGGTGATAAAATAATTATTGTCCCTGGAAAAAAAGGGCTGGTTGTATAACTGTCTTTTGGTCACTGCGGGCTTAACGTACTTGGTTAAATAATGAAAACGCAAGTCAACATATTATATACTTGCGATTGCTTTAACCAATTGCACTAAATGGTTCTCTGTTGGTGACTGATCAAATTGATGAATAACAAGTGTACTAAAAATGTTGCTATTAACAAAAGTACGCAAAATCTTACTAATCAATAGGGGATGACGGTTTGGTGCTGAATTTTTGAGACTCGACAATTATTTGTCGAATTTCCAACTCTGAAGGATAAACGAGACCACCTTCATCCTTAAAAGTTACAAACTCGAATGTATGATCTATATTGCCAGGTTTTGGTAGAGCCAACGCATCGCTACACTCTTCGCATTTCAACTTTTTTTCTAAATGCTCTTACCAAGACAAGTATCCAGCAGTATACTTAGGCCATACTGAAAGTTTATGGATTAAAAAAAAATGAAAACAGTCATTACACTTTTGATTAATTTATTGTTTTTTGAAGATTATGACCTCACTATTTACACATTTTTACATCCGTTGGAACCCTTGGATAAAGCAGTGGGTCCAGTCTTCAGTAGGGACCTCTTCAACAGCTTCATCAAACGCATTCACCGCCGCTTCCGGGCTTGTAAATCTTAAACCTTTTAGTTTATTTTTTATTTTTGGTTATAAAAAGCAATCGCAAGGTGCGAGGTCCGGGCTGTAGGGCGGGTGTGTCATTAGTTTTACGTTTAAGGCCTTCAAATACGCATTCGTTACCTTAGCGGAATGAGCGGACGCGTTGTCGTGGTGAAGGATGACATTACTTCGAGGACGTTTTTCACGAACTTTTTCCAACACTCTGGGCAAACAATTGTTTACGTCCCAATCTGCAGTTACTGTCCTTTGGTTTAAAAGCGGCACTGTAACGTAATGGCTAGTTTTGCCGAAAAAACAAGCAACCATTTTCTAGCCAGTGCTCCGAGTTTTCTTAACTTTCGTCGTTGGGAACCAATTTTTACCCCCAGTCGCTTCAATCCATTTTATTTTAATATTGGGGTCACTTGGAAACCTGCAATAATAATTAATTTACGTACTTAAGTATCACAAAATATCCCGAGGCGAAAATTATCATCCCTCTGTGTCAAAAATCGATTATTGAACCGAGCAAACGTACCTACATCACTACTAGCTTCATTAGACAGAAAAATGACATTAGTCACCGTACCACGAAACAGTGAGAACAGTAAACGTATCGATCGTTTAATGTTCATTGCGCGTTTTAGTAAACAAGCCCTGCGACCATTGTAACTTGAAAATCAGCAATGTATAATGAATTTTGCGGTAGACACAGTCACATGAATATGAAAACTATTTCATAGTAAAACCCACAGCAAACATGAAATAATTGATTTTAAAATAAATGGGACACTATTTAATAACAAAATTACTTACCTAGGAAAGGAAACGTTTCCATTTCCTTGTCCATTTGTTTTGGTAGAGTTTTTACAGCTCAATACGGCACAGTTAGGCATTTTCTATATTTTCATTGACATCTGTTACCGACAGCGGCGGAACACAGACTAAATGAACTTGCGACAAAGGAGGAGCATTGTTCTCCCTTTTGGCACGCGAAGTACGTACACTTTAGTAATCTAGCTCGATATAAGTCTGTGAATGGAAGACAGCCACGAACCGGGATTGTTGAGCCACTTGCCACTGTTCGCAATTTAGACGTGTAATCAATGACCAATGTGACCGACTAGATGTTAGCTATTGGCTTAGTATTACACGACCAAGTTACAAACATAGGTAAGTGGCTCAACAATCCCTGTTCGCGATGGTACAATACGAGCGCCACCTATCGTCCAGTAGTAGAACTTCTTCCACGAACGTCTGTCATCAACTGTCAAAGTGTTAATCGCGCTAACGAACTTTCGTAGATCGATTGCATAAATACAACTTCCAAGTTTCTCTCTAGATTTGGGTCCCAGGTAACATCTGCCTGGAGAGAGATCTCTCTATTGGAGTCTTTCCAATACTGACAAGTTGCTAGCCTGTCGCCTGAAAAAACCTAAACTTATTAGTACAGTATTTTTCCGTGTGGTGCCGGGTTAGGATAGCACCTTCCTCTTTCTTCCCGTGGGTGTCGTAAGAGTCGACTCTGGGAAAGGGTTAGTGTATTGTGGGTTGTGGCCGATAGGCTAGCAACCTGTCACTGCAATATCTCTGCCTACCCCTCTTGGGAATACAGGCGTGAGAATGAGAATATGTATGTACCTATATGTACCATCGCAAACCGGGATTGTTGAGCCACTTGCCTATGTTTGTAACTTGGTCGTGTAATACTAATCCAATAGCTGACATCTAGTCGGTCACATCGGTCATTGATTACACGTTCTAAATTGCGAACAGTGGCAAGTGGCTCAACAATCCCGGTTCGCGACTGTATGTTTTAGTAGTGTAGCTAGGTGAGTATGGTAAATTATTAATTGATACCTTTCGTTACATGTCGGTAGGTATTATGAACTTTCGATTTTCTCATGTTAGTCCATAATTCCACAGAATCAATGGAAAGTGACCGTCTGGGAACCGAACCCGCCTTGTTAGTATAATTAGCAAGAGGCCCACTTTCCAGTAGATGGTTCATTCTGAATTAGTATACATACATAAACCTACATAGAATACATACATATTCTCACGCCCGTATTCCCAAGAGGGGTAGGCAGAGCGCGTGAATTCAAAAATCCAGTGCCACGTTTAGCGATTTCAGGGTAACCAGAAGGTTAAACTTGATATTGCAGTGACAGGTTGCTAGCCAATCGCCCACAATACACTAACCCTTTCCCAGAGTCGACTCTTACGACACCCACGCACCACACGGTGAATTGGTATAGCAGTTACTTTTTATGGTGTTGGGTCTAGAATAACACCTAGCCAATTCTTCGGTGTAAGAGGCGACTAAGGGCTATATTTCACCGGGACACCACGGCGGCGCAACCAGTCGTCGCTACCAACAAAATGGATATGGTTGCGCAACTAACGGACACCAGGTGAGTAACTCCCTATAGAGCTGTATACATTTTGTTGGTTTTTTTAACCGACTTCAAAAAAGGAGGTATTCAATTC
>BHDV01041063.1:108448-122282 GCA_005406045.1 Adoxophyes honmai | reverse complement strand
CGCTATTTGTACAAATATACCTGTAATGAAATGTAACCTAAATTCCACACACAATAAATGATTATGATTATGATTATGATTATGACTAAGCACACAGGATATTGTCTCCAAGTCATTATCAGGTGACGCAACTCCGATTGTAAGGTGGGTCCTGTCATGAGTAAGTCGTTTAGTGATATCCCTTTGTCATCCTTACAGGAAGCGTCGAAGACGACTCGGACTTTGGTTGTGCTCCTGTCTTCACGTATGACTGCGTGATAAGGCAAGTATATGGCGTCGTTTCTTTTAGTATCAGTTTCCATAACAGGTGCCATATGTTCTAGTTGTGCGTATTCGTTAATAACTTCAGCATATCTTGATTTCAGCGTACTATCTTTGGCGAATCTTCTCTCTAACGAATGCAGTCTTCTTATAGCAATCTCACGTGAATTTCCTTTACAGGTTGGACCGTCGTCACGAAAAGGTAACTTCACAACGTATCTACCTTTCTCATCTCTGGTGAACGTGGACGCGAAATGATCTTCACACTTTTGTTCTTCTGCGCTGAATCTTTTAGGTTGATCTGACGGTTCGGCTTCTAACTCCCAGAAGCGCTTCAATATCTCATCATCTTCATTGATATGAGAGTGTAGAACTGTTACTCTCTCGGTTGAACTGGCAGAGTTTATTGGACCAGATAATATCCAACCTAAAGAGGTGCACTGTGCTATTGGAGTACCCAGTGGCCCTCTGCGCACACCATCTCTAAGTATCTGGCAATATACTTCCGCGCCTAATAGAATATCTATCCTACTAGGTGAACTAAACGTTGGATCAGCCAACGTGAGCTGCTGTAGCTCCCTCCATACGGGAACTTCTACTTTCTTCCCTGGAAGATAAGTAGTGATCTTGTTTAGCACGTATGCTCTCAGAACTATTTCAAAAGTGGGATCAGTGAGCGATTGAACTTTTAACTCTACCATATACTTAGACATAACCGATGTCTGATCGCCCCCCAACCCTGAAATCACTCCTTTCACGGGAATTTTCTTTATCCCTAAGGCTTGAACTACGGCTTCGGTAATGAATGAAGCCTGAGAGCCTTGATCTAATAACGCCCTGATCACCTGATAGTCTCCTGTCTTGGACTCAGCCTTTACTAAGGCTGTGGCTAGCAATATCTCCTCTTTTACGATCCCTTTCGTAAAACAGCTGACTATCGGCGTTTGAACTGAGTTTGAACTACTGGTTGCTACTCCTGACCTTGCTACTCTTGACTCTACTTCCGCAGCCTGAACTGCGCTCTTTGGTGTGACCGCGGAAGTTGGGACATCTTTCGGATGAAGTAACGAATGATGCCGCCTCTTACAAATCCTACAACTGGTGGCTTTTCGACAAAACTTTACAGAGTGGTTCCCTCCCAGGCAATTGTAACACATTCGGTTGTTTGTTACGAACTCGTGCCTGTTAACAAAATCTTCATTTGCAAAATCCTTGCAATAACACAACTTGTGAGGGCCTTTACAAAACTCACACGGAATAGTTGGCGTGTCTGTGACATGTAGTACATTTGGTCTATTGAAACTAATATTAGGCATTTTTGTGTTGGACATTGGGGGCTTAATGCTATTTCTCGGCTCTATGAACTCTAGTGCTCTGTATCGTGTAGTTAAAAACTCTTTGAATTGCGAAAAAGTTGGTAACGCGTCTGATGCTGAGTTAGCAGCTACATTAAGTTCCCATTGCTTGCGTGTTTCGGGATCTAATTTTAATGTCAACAGATGAATAACGAGAATATCCCACGACGAAACATCAATGCCTAAATTCGCAATTGCACTTAGACAATCGGTTGAAGTGTCCATCAAATCTTTGAGAAAACTAGCAGACTCTGTGGTTGCACTTCTTTGACTCGACAACCGCTTCAAGATGCAATGCGACAGATATTTTTTGTTATTGTACCTCTGCTCTAAAAGATCCCAACAACGAGTGTAATTAGTGTCAGCTACTGGAATGTTACGCAATAATTGCTCGGCTTCACCTGTTAAGTAGCTTTTTAAATATTGCAACTTTTGAACACTGTCTAGAGACTCATTGTTGTGTATCATGGATACAAATAAATCTCGGAACGTCGTCCATTCATGATATTTACCAGAGAAGTTGGGTATACAGATTTTCGGCAGTTTCACTAAATTCGACTTTATACTTTGCGCATTTCCTTCGGAACCTTTTGACAGACTAGACTGCAGACTTTCGAATCGACGTAAAATATTTTTTAACTCGCACTTGTAATCTGTGTACTCATCTTCTGTCTTGTCATAAGTTTCGCCCGTTATGTAAGATTGAGTTTGCAAAGCTTTAGGTTCACATTTTTGCATGATACACCTATGACCTTCTCTAAAATCTGCCCACATTTGTTCTAGAGTTTCCAATCTGCTTTCGATGTGATCTTTGCTAAGTCTTTCTTTGGGAGACTTTTTGAAATTAATTCTCGCCTTAAATATGCGTTTGCATAAGTCATCCTGATAGTTTAGCAAAGATTCCATCATGTAGCTTGTTCTAAGTCACTTAGAATATAAAGTAAATAATTTAAACTTTTTGACCTGTCAAAACACTTAGAAAAATTACAAGTTGATATCAGAAAATTTTACAAGTGTTTGAACTTTTTAGACTTAGAAATTTCGGGCATAGGTTCCCCGTCCCAACAGGTTTTTGTTAATTATTCTAAGTCCTAATTTGTAACTAAATATTCTAAAGTAAATCTTCTCTTGTAAATAAAGTTCAACTTCCCGTAGCAAATTCACGAAATTAATTTTGTTCACTAGGTTGAAATTCGCTTGCCAAATAATTTAAATGTACTCACAGTTCTCTCTTGACCACTCACGTAAAACCACACTTTGACCTGAAATATGGGTGACGTCTTGCTCCGCTGATCTGCTGCTACTTCCGATAGATGGCGCTGTGTAGAAATTTACTCGACCGTACTGTTGTTCTTCGTCTCTGGTTTGATTCTTCTATATAGGTGAGTAATATTCTCTCTTTCGGAAGTTTCTTGTTTGCCGGCGCTAGATGTCGCTTTTTAAATGTTTATAATGAAAACTTCCACTTCAACTTAGCTGCAGTACAGCGTAAGCGAAGCAAGGCGAGTTCTCCCCACATGAACTCTAAGTTTTCCAAAAAATGCCACCGAATTCCTGGCTGTAATGGTCAGATTTTTTTTATTTCATCCGGTTCGAAGGACCATGTTTGGGAGCGACCCAACTGTCTTAAACGAGGGATCAAAAATGAACTAGCTCGTCAGTGTCAGGTGTTTATTCAATGAACTATGGACTACTTATAGATATTTAGACAGCCAAACGCCATCGCAATCTAGAAATTCATATGTACAATGACAACGACATCTGTCGGAACTAAAACTACCACAAACATTCTGTACAGCCACGTTTAGCAATTTCAGGGTAACCAGATGGTTAAACGTGATATTGCAGTGACAGGTCGCTAGCCCATCGCCCACAATACACTAACCCTTTCCCAGAGTCGACTCTTACGACACCCACGGGAAGAAAGGGGGAGGTGCTATTCTCACCCGGCACCACACGGCCTAAAATATATGTACATTTACGTTATCCTATTTTCCATAGTCTAGCGAAAAAAAAAAATGGAATAGTGATACACTTAACCCGAGACCACACGGGCATAACTATAGCTCGCTCAGGAATAATATTAGCAAGCATAACCTACCTACACATTACACATGTCACTAGGTACATACATACTCTCACGCCTATGTCGCAGTATTACGATATTTCCCTAGGGATATTGTAATATGCTAGGTTTACACGGGCTTAGTACTTGTCATTAGTGTAGGTGGTTAGGGACTTATATGCACAGTGACAAGTGGCAAGTAACCGTCTACACAGTGGTGTTAGTGAATAGTATTAGTAACAAAACACTTCAGCAGCTTTGACTAGGTAATCTACTAATCACTAATCAAATTGCACTTGTCATTAAATGTTTACACCACTCGACAAGTGACAAGTATTAGTAGATTTTTACCTGGGGTGGGTGCTTGTCGATTAGTAAATAGGAACGGCTTCTAATCACTTGCACTTGCAGTTGCACTAATACTAAGCACTTATACAACATGTTTACACACCTGTGACAAGTGTAAGTGACAAGTACTAAGCATTAGCTACTAACCCCGTGTAAACCCAGCAATACTGTGCCTATGTTCCCAAAAGGGGTAACTATGCAGAGCACACGAAACGTAACATAGATAAAACCATGACGATTTCACGCTTCGCAGCCACTTCTAGCTTAATTTTAGGTTATAAAAACAAATTGAAGAGGTAGTATAATAGTGACAGGTTGCATACACGGAAGAAATGGAGAGATTTCATTCTAGACCCACCCGACACCACAAGGATAACCTATAACAATGTAATCGTGCAATTAGTTAAAAATTAAACCATTTTAGGATTGTACCATCAAAATAAATAGTTAGTCTTTTCTGTTTTGTTTCCTTGATCAAACCGCAACAAATAGGTATTATTATTACTAAAACGCATAGTTTACTTTGTTTATTATCACAAAATATTTAAATAAGTTAGAATGACTTCATCCTATTAAGATACTACGTATAACTACGTGCTTTGTTGATTTTATGAGTCATCTATTAAATAGACGAGTTATATTAAGTATGTTGAGTAATAATTAACAAACTAACTACTCGGTAAACAAAACGTAGGTACCTACCTATAAAGTTAAGTTTAATAATAGTGCAAATAAAGTCATTTTAATAGTAAATTTGTCGGATAAGTCGTCGAGAAAAGAACGTAAAGAATTATGCAAAACAATTAAGCAAAAGATATGACCATTTAAATATTTTAATTGATAAAGTAATTAAATTAGCATACAGGCTGTAAACAGTTTTCTCTTGCCATAAGAAAGTACAACAGAAAAGTAAATATCAAGTATTGCAAGTAAATGAATTGAAACAAATTACGTGGTTTTTCGATTGCAACCATAAACGTTTTTGCACCGAAGTTTTAGATTGAATTTGAGAATTATTCCGTCAGATTGAATTATTTACTTTTTGTTTCTTACTATATGCGAAAAATCTTCATTATCGTAAAATTCATTCCAAAAAAGCACATAAAGTCAAGTCTTTTAAATTTCTTTTAATGGCAACATTAGAAAAAACGAAACTGTTTAAGCTTATGTTTAAAATGATGTAAAGGGTTTCACTTATGTTAAAAAAATATGTATTAATTTTTACTCAGCTTTTTCTATACTATAAAGGCAAATTAACAAAGTGTGTTGGAAAGAGTCCTCAAATAAAATAAGATCTCAACCGTGTTGTGTAGCGAATAAAACGCGACGTTTCATCAATACCTTGAACAGTCCGCCTGTCACTGTCACCCATGTTTTTGTATGTACGTAAGTAGAGAAAGTGCATTTGCAGCAAAATAAATACGATAACACCTTATATTTAGCAATCAAATGAATTCTAACTGCTCCCGCTCTAATTAACTTTCTATTTGACGGCCAAGTGTATTAACTCCGCGCTCGGTAAGTGACTTACACGTACCGTAAATTAGAGATAATTTGTCGCTATTACAAAGTAGTTGTATTTTATTACTGTGTTGTCTTTGTATCGTTTATTGCCTATCAATTGTGGACGGACGTTTACACTGATTCGTGAGCTACTTAAACTTGTCAAGGCAGGAATAATAAAATTAGTGTACTTATAAGTTTGTTTAAAGTTTGTCAAAAGTTGTGTTGAAGAAGTAGTTCGGTTTTATTGAATACAGAAGAGTACCTAAAGTTATTCCAGTTTTTGGGCGATTATTCGAGCGTTTCAACTGTCTCATTCTTCTGGGTAGATTTTATATTAATTTCCTGCAGATTTTGATATCGTTTTTGACTATTTGCTAAGAGTTCCTGTTCCTCTAACAGATGACTAAACAACAGCATCTGAATATTTTACATTTACATAGAAAAGTGTCCAGATGAATGAGACAGTTGAAATGCTCAAATAAATGCCCTTATATTCAATTTGAACCATTTTGAGAAACTTAAAAGAAAATGTGTATGAAACAATTATGAATAATTTCTCAGGGTATTACTATTCCAATAAAATTGTGATAAAAACGTTTGTGGGTGGTTGTGATAATAATAAACAAGGATACATTAATGCTATCTAACCTATATCCTGTGTGGCATTAGAAATATAATATTATTTTATATTATCTGTAGCTTTGCGATAACAATCCTGTGGACATACATATTTTCTAATATAAATTGTTGAGATGAAGTGTAAAATACTTTTTCATCATATTTTATCCTTTTCAGAACTATAATACAACTGATGGTACCTAAGTCCAAATACCTATAGCCTCTTTTTTAACCTAAGCTACTAAATCAATACTAAATTTAATGTCACATTAATAAATAATGACACCATATTTTATTGTTTAGTGGTGCTCTCCAAACCAGAGAAAATCTTTGTAATCTTGATACAAGTGGTTTACTATAATCATTCAATAAAGTGTTATACAAAAATTATCTTATGTGCGGTAGGTAAAACTATGTTTAATTTTTAACAATATAAACTATGATTGTAGTGGTTTGACTGTGTCTTATTATATTATTAGAAAAATTACTGCAATAGTCAACCAAATTTCAATGTTTATTAGATTATTTTGTTAAATAACCTACCTACATGAATCAAGACTAAATTTAATTTATGAGTATGTTTAACTTTTGATAGTGGCACAGCACTATTTTAGATTTAAACAAAACAGGCAACACCGGCAATGTCATTTTAGTATTTGAGATTAAAAAAAAGACAGTAATAAGTTTGTTTTTAAATTGATAACTTGACTACATCACACAATAACTTGTATATTGTACAATTAATTGATCGAATCATTGTATAATAATCATCATTCATCCTGTCATTCACTTATCAGCAAAGCTTGCATTTGTCACGTGTCTCCCACCAGTTGTATCTGATGAAAATGTTTTGTGTGTGAAGTTCCCAAATGGCGGAGGGCACGGCGGCGCTCCGGGCCGCGGCTCCGCACTGGAGCCTCGCCGGGGACCAGCAACTGCTGGAGATATTGCAGAACATACACCAGGTATTTTAATAATTGTTACTTTAATTAGTTCTACCCATTGACTTAAAAAAACCGGCTAAGTGCGAATCAGACTAGTGTACAAAGGTTTACGTACCATTGACTAGGTCAGCCATTCTCAAAGTGTGTTCCGCGGAACCCCAGGGTTCCATGATGCCCCTGATGGGGTTCCGCAAGAATTTAGAAAAAAAAAACAAAACGCCATTCTCTGATCGAAAGTTTTGACGCGGCGAATACATGGACGGACGGGTGGATAAAGAATACTTTTAAAAACTGCTGTTTTTTTGTAGGGTTCCATCAAGTATTTCGCTTTCCAAAAGGGTTCCGTCACCTAAAAAATTTGAGAACCGCTGGACTAGGTAAATGAAAGGTAAATTGCGGTTTATGACGAAAAAAAAATCGTATAAGTAAAATATGTAATGTATATTTGTTGTATGGGATCCCCCCTTAACCTGTCGTCTGTGTCTGATAAGGATCCCAAAAGTACCCGTCGTAGGTGTATGATAAGGATCAGTATCATACGACTTTTTCGAATTTTTGATCCTTATCAAAAACAGACAACAGGTAAATAACAATTATTATTTTTATTTTAGTATTTCTTGTTGGTATTGTCTATGTAGCGGTACATATGCTCTGCCTACCCCAATTGGGAATACAGGCGTGATATGTATGACATTTTTTACAATTTTCACTCCATCTTGTATTTTATGGCCACTTAGTCTCTAGACTTTCACTGCAATTCGTAATTAGCATACTCGGTGCGAGAAAAAGTAATTCACGCATCCAATTAAGATTATGTGACTGTAACGGTTTTATTGCACTAAAAAGCTGCCAAGCGCGAGACGGACTCGCGCGCGATGGGTTCCGCACCGTTGACTAGGTAAACAAGTGCCTACCTGTTACATACAGTCACGAACCGGCATTGTTGAGCCACTTGCCACTGTTCGCAATTTAGACGTGTAATCAATGACCGATGTGACCGACTAGATGTCAGCTATTGGATTAGTATTACACGACCAACTTACAAACATAGGTGAGTGGCTCAACAATCCCTGTTCGCGATGGTACATCAAGGCTGTATTCCCAAATGGACAAACCAAACCATGACTATTTCTCGCTGTATAGGGAGTTTTAGCATATTGGTCGGTTTTTTTCTCGATTGGTAGAAGGTTTACAGTAGTTTTTTGACAGCGCGTCATATCCCGCTGTAATGAGACGACGGCGCGGCTGGAGGTGATGGCGAGAGGCCTTCGGGACGCCAGCGTCAACCTTCAGAACGTCAACAACAAGTCAGTACAGTATTCCCAAGAAAATAAGTCACATCGGCTGTTACCGTCTGCGCCGAGAAGCGCAGAACGATATCCGAGAGTAGCCGAACGAGTAATTTGTCTATATTGAACTTTATTTACAAACGCTCTGGGCACAATTTTGCTTGCTATGCATTCTCGCTTACACACTTTAGTTCGGCTACTCGACGCATTTGGCGCTGGGGTGCTAGACATCTGTCTGAGACATCAATCAATAACCAATCACAACGCAGGTGTTCAGCGCGCGAAAAAATATCTTTTATCATTGGTAGATCGAAGTTTCCCGCGCCACAAAACTGGTCTACAACGCAGGTATATTGTGAAGCATTCTTTGTTTTGTAATACTATACTCGTCGGTATCAATATTATAAAGCTGAAGAGTTTGTTTGTTTGAACGCGCGAATCTCAGGAACTACTGGTTCGAATTGAAAAAATGTTTTTGTGTTGGATAGACCATTTATTAAGAAAGGCTTAATTAAACCCACGGGACAAATGTGCCGCGACACGTATCGTGCGACATGTCGAGCGAAGTAGCACGACGTCGCCGGACTGCGACACATGTCACGACACATTTATTGTCCTCTAATGTATCTTTGGCTTTATTCTGTGTTATTATAAAACTTCTATAATAAAATGTGGCCGTAAAATAATACAGTTTGTCTCTGTTTAGAATCTTACGGAAGTTTATAAATTTCCTAGAAAATTTACGTAAATAGGTACATAAAATTACCGTGCCTAAAATAAAATAAAATAAAATAGCCGTGGTAGCCCAGCGGTTCGAACTGTGGCCTCTCAAGCAGAGGGTCGTGGGTTCAAACCCCGGGCTCGCACCTTCTGAATTTTTCGGAATTTATGTGCGATATCGGATTTGATATTTATCACGAGCTATTCAGTGAAGGAAAACATCATGAGGAAACCTACACACAGCGACGAAGTAGTTCAACGTTGTGTGTGAAGTTCCCAATCCGCACTGGGCCCGCGTGGGAACTATCGCCCAAGCCCTCTCATACTGAGAGGAGGCCTGTGCCCTGCAGTGGGACGTATATAGGCTGATGATGATAGTGATGAATAAAACGTGGCCGTAAAATAATACAATTTGTCTCTCGTTTATGGGCAGCGCAGACGACAGACTTTTAGTGCCATCGACTCTGCGGCGCACAAAAAGTCTGCGTAAAATGTATGCAATGTGCGTCGGACTCTTTGCGCGTCCTGGGCGTTACTGCTTATAATTCCGTGGGTTCTATTCTTTCTATTTCCGCAGACAGAAAATTTACGTAAATATATAAAATTACGAATCTTATTATTTTCCAGTGATATGTATATGTATATGTATTGTATGTATGTATGTTCTGCAGATTCCTCGCGCTCAGCAACACGCAGTTCGTCGAGAGCCGGGTGTATGAGGACGATACCGACTTGGCGCCGCCGCCCGCGCAGACCAAGGTAAGAGGGAGAGAGAGACATAGTGACAGAGAGAGATAGAGGATACACACACACTTCACGCACACCACACACACTTCATGCACACACACAGACACATAGGTACATACACACAAACACAATACACACAAAAACAGATAAATAGGAATACAGTGAGAGAGAGAGACGCGTGGTGATAGAGATAGACACGAAAAACTATTAAGAAACGCATAAAGACAAACAAAGAGATTGAGAGAGTCACCCAGAGACATAGAGAAAGATAAAGAGATAGACCGGCGCACACACTAAGAGAGACAAACACACACACCCAGAAACAGGGATATTGCAAAGTTATCCTTTTGCCCCATTGCAGACTATCTGCGACGGACTTTTTAGTCTATGAAAATAGAACCTATGGAAATATATGCAGTAACGCACACGACGCGCAAAAAGTCCGGCGCACAATGCATACAATCCACGCAGACTCGATCGCACAAAGTCTGCGCAAGGCCTCAATATTATAAATGCGAAAGGAACTGCCTGTCTGTTGCGGTTTCACGCGAAAACTACTGAACCGATTTGAAGGAAATTTGGTACACAGATAGTCTAGAGTTGTGTGGTGTTGGGTTAGAATTACATTCATCCATTTCTTCCGTGGATGTCATATTAATAACTCGTTTTTTTTTTTTTTTGAATGATTTTTTGTATTGTTTGTCATTATTTACTCATGGAAATAAAGTGTTTTTCCCTCTTTCTCTCCCACAGGACTCCCCTCAGCTCTCGGAGCTGTCCTCCGACCTCTGCAAGCTCCGAAACAGCCTGCGAGTGTTGGAGGGCTACCACGAGCCGCTGCATATCCTGAGGGACAGTGACAGCGACTCTGACAGCGACGGCGGGGATGACAGGTCGGTTTGACAGGACTAGTGATGTAGTGAGGAAAGAGAAAAATCCCGTGTCCGTTATTTTTCACTTGAGTATTTTACGACTCGCACTTGGTCGGTTTTTTTCAGTTTGAATTGAATAAAAAAATGTTTTTCATATTCAGAATCTTATGTCATTCCATTCTGTGACCGCCATACTAAGTGCAAAAAAATAAAGAAAAGGAATGTTTTTTATTGATCAGTTTTAAAATTGACACGTTTTTTGTATGAGTGCCCCCTTAACCTTTTTGACCGCCAAAGACGCCATATCACGTCATCGCAAGTCAGTGCCCGTGACGCCACGACGTTAAATGGTGCGTCGAAGTTATTGCGAAAGAACTGAAATATAAAACGCTGCAACATTTTTTCTAGGTTTACTTTATTTATAGGTAGTGTAAGTTATTTTATACCTAATTTAAATAAAATAATACAGCACCATTCGAAAAAAAACAAGCATTATCTAAGAGCCGACTCACGTCTTTGGCGTTAGGAGCACAGCTTTTCACTTCGCGCCTTGGCGGTCAAAAGGTTAAATCCTTCTTTTATTCTAATTTAATTATTTACTTTTGAAGTAGACACACAACTAAAATATTCTGTGAACATTCCAAGTGTCTACCGTTATTTATTTTATGTCCCATTATCAACTTTACGGAATCAAAAAAAAAACTTTTTTTTTTTTTCAGATTGGTGTTAAAACCAAAGGACTTGTACTCGGACAGACCTTTACCCTACATCATTGGGTCCCAAGACTGGAAAAGAAAATGGCATGCTGGTAGGTTTTTTTAATTTCAGTCATAATCTGGCAATGGAATACAGACGTGATGTGTGTGTGTGTGTGTGTGTTATCTGTTCAAAAATGTTCGAAATTTGAGTGTATCTTATAGTTTTAATATTGATTTTATAATGTAAACTTTAGCAGTACTAGAGGGTACAAGTTTCCTAATGTCGCCCATTTGCTTGCTTCGTCTGAACCTATAGTAACATTATGTTTGTGGATATGTCATCTAATAGTTAGGACCCTCGGCGCGCGAGTCCAGCTCACTCTTTGCGGTTTTTACAAGCTTTTATTTAACTTCACTTTTGTATGTATGTGTGACTGTGTGTATGTCTAGGGTGGAAAACAATGAAGAAAAAGTTTGTGTTGAAAATGATTTTTTTCTTGGTAAACTTATTTTACAAATCCTACTTGGATATAGCTTTGTTAGTTTGTTATGAATATCCCTTCCCTTACTAAAATTTCTTACTTGAAAAAAAAATTTTTTTTAGGTCTTATCCAAGATGACAGCGATTCTGACAGTTCCACATCTAAAGTGGAAGCGGTGGAGCAGTATTCCGAGTCTGAGGACGAACAGACGGACAGACAGACGACCGGGGAGTTCCTGGCACCTAGAAAGGTATGTCTATCTAAATAATGAATTTTAATTCATTTAATTTAATTGTGTGGTGCCGGGTTAGAATAGCACCTCCCCCTTTCTTCCTGTGGGTGTCGTAAGAATCGACTCTGGGAAAGGGTTAGTGTATTGTGGGCGATGGGCTAGCAACCTGTCACTGCAATATCACGTTTAACCATCTGGTTACCCTGAATTTGCTAAACGTGGCACTGGATTTTCGGATTCATGTGCTCTGCCTACCCCTCTTGGGAATACAGGCGTGAGAATATGTATGTATGTATGTAATTTAATTTATTTTTTTGGTATTGTGGGTAGAAAAAAATATTTAATGTGTGGTAACCACGCCTAGCCATGGCTAGCAAGTTGCCACTATTATACTTGCCAACTGAAAATTTTAAAAAATATTCACAGAAATTTGAAATATTCACAGATTCGACTGCACCGTTTCATGTGCTCTGCCTACCCCGTTCAGAAATACATACAAAAACCTACGACCAAAAGACATACATACTTACTTCATATTTTATTCCAGCAATCCACGGACAGCTCATCACAATCGGAGGCTATAGCTGTCTCTGTCTCGCCCGTGCGACCATCTCCCTCACTCGTGGCGGCCGAACTCGCCCGAAGGCTCGGCGGAGACGCGAAGGTATTTTGTTATAGTCACTTATTTCTCTCTCGCTCACCTATTTGTATTTTCGGTATCATTGTACCTGTTTGTTTTATTTTAGTATCATTGTACCTGCTTGTTTTATTTTGGTATCATTGTACCTGTTTGTTTTATTTTAGTATCATTGTACCTGTTTGTTTTATTTTAGTATCATTGTACGTTTTTTTTTCAGCTACCGGAACGGGAACCGGTCTACACGGAACCGGAAACGGTCGTCCGGAAGTTATACAAGCCACAGCAAACTCCTTCGGGTGAGTTTGAAGGACTCCAATAGAGATCCCTCTCCAGGCAGATGTTATGCCTGGCCGAAGTCCACAGAGAGGAAGTTGGAAGTTGTATTTATGCAACCGTCGAGATTTGATATTAGGTGCTGTTTGATGATATAACTGGACATAATAATCTTTATAATATTTTTGACGTGTGGTGTCGGGTTTAGATTCGGTTTTTCGTAACTTGGATGACAATACATTATTCCGGTAGTGGACTTCTGGTGGCCCAGCCGAGACTATCTCCGATGGAGGGAACTCTTCAACGGTTGGTCTGATTGACTTGAAATCTGGTGCACATGATCTAGGGTGGATGACAATGAAGTACAGTTGGCAAAAAGCACTGTCGGCAAAAAAAACTGGTATCGAAAATGATTTTTTTATTGGTAAGCTTAATTTGTGTGAAGTTTTTATACAATGAAGTGGTTTTTTTTACCCTCCAGCTCCTATATTCTCGGACGAGCCGCCTCCCCTCGACTCCGACGAGGACATATTCGCCGAACTGCACAAGCCACGGCACCATAGCAACGTCCACGACTCGCTGTTCGACTTCAGTCCGAAGAACAGTTTGGATGAAGCGCTTTTTGGGAAACCGCCGAGTTTGCCTGTGAGTTGGACTAGACTTTGTCTAATAAACGACGGGTTACAAAAATACAAGTAAATAAATATAATTTTAAACAAAAAAAAAACCGACTTCAAATTAGCAATATTTTAAAAGTATTCTGTTTACTGAATGTAAAATCTTG
>BHDV01041063.1:76825-99215 GCA_005406045.1 Adoxophyes honmai | reverse complement strand
ATATTAGTTTTACAACTTGTATTACCAGTATTTCAATGTATGCAAAAAATAATCCGAGTAAAGCTCGGTCACCCAGCTAGTGTTAGTTATTAAAGTTATTATTGAATACATTCCACTTTTAATGTATTTTCGTTAATTTATGAGATTTTATAATTAAATTATGTCAGGTTAATTATGTAATAGTAATTTTATGGATTAATATTGTTATAATGTTATTTCGGTATTTATTTGATATGTTTATGAAATAAATTTCTTGAGATTTACGTTGTTTTTCTCTTCAATCTGTCATTACATATTATAGCTACCTGACAACACAAAACTAAGTTTTGAAAACTTTAAAAAAACATGTTAGAAGTGGGTGAAGTGGTCACAAATCGTGAAATAGTAATCTAGTATAGTAATGTAATAGTAATAGTAATGACTTTGTCTATGTAGCGTTTTGTGTGCTCTGCCTACCCTGTTTGGGAATACAAGCTAGTGGTTTGTGTGCACGATTTCTTCAGAAGATGTACTCTTGTAAAACATTAACAAGCTCGCAAAAATATGTTCTCGCGTGAAATTACTCAAAAATTACTGAACTGATTAGTATTTTTTTACAACCAGTAACCACTCCTCGCACTCGACGCTACTCACTCGACGAAACGAAACGGAGTTTCACAGTGTTGCCAATTTAACTACTTTGGGGCTAGAGGAGACACCTTTCGTTCAAGTCTTGAAGAATAGAAAAAAAAATTGTCGTTTAAATTATTATTATTTAATTAGAAGTTAGATAAGTAAGATTCGTTTCTTCGTCGATACGTATTTTGATTGTAATCGAATCACATATCAATACGTCACCAGTTGCTAAGACTTGAGCAAAAGTCACCATTTCTATCGACAGCTACTGTCGCTATGTCGCGTCTCGCGATCAATATGGTTTTTGATTATTTGTTAAGAGTTCCTGTTCCTCTAATAGATGACTAAACAATGGTATCAGAATATTCTCCCACTTCTACAGAAAAGTATCCAAATTTATGAGACGGTTGAAACGTTCAAAAAAATTCCCTGTTACTAAATCTTTTTCAGTAGCGCCATGTGCGGAAGGCATCATAATAGTCCTCAATGCTTCTTTACACTGGCGGACTAACAGGGGGGCGGAAGGGGCGGTCCGCCCCGGGCCCCCGATCTTGGGGGGCCCCAAATGCCGTCGCGTGTCTTAGAGACTAAACTAAAGATAGTCAAAAAAAAACCGCAGCCAGTAGCTAGACTTTTTACGCGGGATTATATTATTTAACTTCATAGTTCATTGAACGCGGTTTGAGTAGGTATGTAACTCCAGTCTGGTAGCTAAATAACGATAATTTTTCGATAGCATAGGAACTTTTATATTGCAAAGCTTTTCTGGTTGTTTTTGGTTAGATAGAATTTGACAAAGAGCCAGGTTCCCAAGAAATAACAAGGTATATAAGGGTAGAAAACACCGATACGATTACGGACGTTGCTATGACGTTGCTGCAAAATGGAGATTCCAGTAAATCGTAACCCTTTATTTTGCTTATGCTTCAATAATAGAAGCAGAATGTGCCTTGGCGGGGCGGCGGGGCCCCATATAAAAGAAATATTTGGGGGCCCTTAAGAAGGGTAAAGAAGAGTGGGTAGAGATTTCTCACAGAAGAAAAATAAATAATCAAGTTTGGGGCCCCCGAATTGATACGGCAGGGATTATTTATTTAGCTACTGAGCTACGCCCTTGCTTCAATACTTCGTGCGGTATGACTACAAATGTAAAATTGGAAAATGGGTTGGTAGCCAATGAAAAATATCATCTATCTAAAATGGGTCTAGTCCCTAGAGATTAAATAGGAGTTTTAGTCCCGTTATGTAGAGACAAAAGAAACACTTTAAGAGCATGAGAAGTGAAAATTTCATTTTGCGGTTGACTCCACAAGTACTTTTTGTTCGGAGGACTAACTAAATAAGTTAGTGGAGTTGTATAAAAATAACTATCCATGTTACCGAGTCCGTTATGATTTTCATTGAAAGTACTTACGTTGAGGTATGTATCGTATTTTTTCAGAATTATTTTAGTGATGTTTCAAAAGTTACGGTGGGTTGACATCTCAAATTTTAATTTTGTCGTAGATTATAATATGTATCAAGACTTTGATCTACATTGCTTCGAGGCAGTTTTTGTTGCATTTTTAAAGACCTTTTCAACGATACCCCACATGTTGGGGTTAGTTCAATTCAATTTTTTAAATTTACTTTTCGTAGTAAGGGGTGAAAAATAATTATACATAGGTACATACATACATATTCTCACGCCTGTATTCCCAAGAGGGGTAGGCAGAACACATGAATTCAAAAATCCAGTGCCACGTTTAGCATTTTAATAAAAAATAATTATTTATTCAGAATTTTAAATACCAACTTTTGGAACTCCGTGTGGTGTCGGGTTTAGAATAACACTTCTCCATTTCTTCCGTGGATGTTGTAAGACACGACTAAGGACATAGGTTAAGGTATACCTACATTAGGCGACAGGCTAGCAACCTGTCACTATTGTACCTGCCACCTCAAAACCTAAAAAATATTATGCTAGAAGTGACTACGAAACGTGAAACAGTCATCATTTTGTCTATGTAGCGTTTTGTGTGCTCTGCCTACCCTGTTTGCGAATACAGGCGTGATTGTATATAGGTAAAGTATGTATGTACAAAAGTAAGTTCGACTAAGACGCGCCCGACTGCCCTCTTGATGTCCTTCATACAAAACGCGTTTCCTGTAATTCAAAAACTACTGGACAGATATTGATGAAATTAAAATGGGACCAATGCGAAGACATCAAACAAAAAAATCATTGAAATCGGTCCACCCGTTTAGAAGTTCTGAGGTAACATAGGTAAGTACCTACATGAAAAAAAATACAGCCGAATTGAAGTTGGTTAAAAACCAAAAAAATAATTATAATGATTATGGAGGGCTCTCATAGAAAAAAAATCGTGTTTTTTTTGCTGTTTTTGGTACGGAACCCGTCGTGCGCGAGTCCGACTCGCACTTGGCGGGTTTTTTTTTTTTAAACTAGTTTTTCAAGCTGGGGGGCCCCACTTAGCTTTGCCGCCCCGGGCCCCTGATGGGCTTAGTCCGCCACTGCTTCTTTAATTGTCGCCCAATTGTCGCCATTATTACTAAAACAACCTGGCAACATTGCCTCTAAACTGTCAATGTCATTTCGTAAAACCCACGACGCAGTCAAGCCTCGCATGCTTTTCGTTTAAAAACCGTACGTTTTATTTATCAAAATGAAGGCAACGGATAAAACTAGCGAGAAAAAGCGCAAAATAAAGAAGAAACCGATAGACAAGTCCAAGAAACAGCAAGTTGTGGTCGTCGCGCAGGAATTAAAATTTGCCAGATTGTTGTCAGGAAACGAAAAGAAAACGCGTGATCGTGTGCTTAGAGTGCTGAAGAAGTGGCTTGTGAATTGTTTCCAGAAGAATTACGGTACGTTGGATGTGATTAATCCCGTTTTCCGTATCATTTTAAGTCATTTTTGAGTTGATGTTTGCGAGTGGCAACATAACCTATAAACATAATAACGCACCCAAACATTCGTCTTAAGTTGCTTCAAAATATAACCTAAATCGTCAGGTTCTGTGACATTGACTAGCCCTTTAATTTAGATTAAGCTTTTTCTTATTTAGTTGAAATTTTTGTGATTTCAAAAATTAGAAACGTTTTTTGTGAGGCATACTGGAAAGTGTGATAAAATGGATTGTGATGGAATGGATTAGCACCATGTTTTAAGATAGTTATTTACTTAGATCAGGGGTTCCCAACCTTTTATTGATCAGGGACCACTTTAATATTAGTCTTGTTGGCAGGGACCACATTGTAGTTATAGTAAAACTCGCTCATTGTAGGGCTAACGATGGTGCCCAATTTCAATTGATTCGCGGACCATATTTTGGCTTCCGCGGACCACGGGTGGTCCACGGACCACTGGTTGGGAACCACTGACTTAGATAGTTAACTTGATATCCTAAAAAAAAACACTTATCCTATTTTATTCCAACACTTAGCCTTTCAAAGGTTGAGATATCAGACATTAAGCATTTGACAGATACAAGTATGTTTGTCAGCTTACCATTACAGGGGTTCCTTTGAAACACTAAAACCATTGGAACATCCAAAGTTTTGCTCTGGCTTGGTTAAGTAGTTCTAAAATTTACGAGTTTGTATTTTTTTTCCAGAATTTAAGGAAGATGACTTTACCAGGGTGTGGAAGGGCTTATTCTACGCTGTGTGGATGTCTGACAAACCTCTAGTGCAGGTAACTTGAATCTATGTTTTGCTCGGAAAGATTTTGTCTGGTGGTGTGGTATCATTTAATCATTGAACCAAATTGGGCACTATTATTAAAGGAAAACTGTAGCTAACTTTATACATAGATATCTATGTGATTTTGCAAAAATTTAAACACCGTGCCCCGTGTGATGCCGGGTTAGAATAGCACCTCCCCCTTTCTTCCCGTGGGTGTCATAAGAGTCGACTCTGGGAAAGAGTGTGTATCGTGGGCGATGGGCTAGCAACCTGTCACTATAATGTCACATTTAACTATCCCTGAAAATGTTACCAAAAAATTTTTAAGAGTGGCACTGGATTTATTATTCATGTGCTATGCATACCCCTCTTGGGCATACAGGCGTGAGAGTATATGTGTATGTATATGTATGTATGTATGTATTAAACACCAATATTGTGTTCTTACAGGAGGACCTCTGTGAGAGTATAGCAGCCATCTTGGACCTCTTCCCTCCGGAGCACACGCAGAGCGCCATGCTGCTGGCTCGGGCCGGCTTCAAGATGCTAGCCACCGAGTGGTTCGGCATTGACCAGCACCGAATTGACAAGTTTCTCATGGTGAGTGCAGATGAGGATGCATATTTTGAGGCTCATACATACCGTCACAGGTAGGCAGAGCAAAGGGGTCGTTCCACTTGCTACTAGGGATGTCACGAATATTCGTATTTGTATTTGCATAATGCAAATATTCACATTTGCATGAAATGATGCGGATGTCTTTCGAATGCGAATGTGTCTCCTTGCGCGCCTTGTCTCGCTCGCTCGATGTTGATGTTGTTACAATTTTTTTTAATGTTAGATTTCATTAAAAATACTTTTTGTGTTCGGTTATAATTACAATGTCGATTTTGTGATGTTAACTCTTCTATGTTTGTTTTCAATATAAATTAATATTTATTCGTGGTATTTTATTCCAAACATTCGCATTAGCATTTGAACATTCGCACCCTGGACAATTGCAGTATTGGCATCAATTAAAAGTCTTATTTTAAACAAATCGTAGAAAAAGTACCTTCAAATGTTAACATATACAGCTCCAAAACGCTATAACACATAAACTTTGTCGTAAAGTATGCATATATTTTAAAATAGTTGTTGTCCACAGCTGGTGCGTCGGTACCTGCGAGGAGCCCTGCGCTGCGTGCAGCGGAGTGAATGGAGCGAGGAAGCCTGCACTCACTTCGCTGATATGCTCACCCATAAAGATGGTAAGCATAATCAAAAACTTACAACGGGCAGTACTATTGTATCAATGAACTCTCAACAAACTTATACCCTACTAGCTGTGTACGTTATTTCCACATTTTCCAATGTTTCTTCGTTCCTATTGGTCGCTGCGTGATGTTATATAGCCTAAGGCCCTGCGCGGATGACAGACTATCCGCGACGGACATTTTAGTCTTTGAAAATGGAACCTATGGAATTATATGCAGTAACGCACACGACGCGCAAAAAGTCCGGCGCACAATGCATACAATCCACGCAGACTTTTTGTGCGCCGCAGACTCGATCGCACAAAAAGTCTGTCGTCAGCGCTGCGTCTAAAGCCTTCCTCAATAAATGGTCTATCCAACACTAAAAGAATTTTTCAATTGGAAACAGTAGTTACTTTCCTGAAATTAGCGCGTTCAAACCATCAATAAAATTATTTTCCCGTTAACTTGTTTCCGTGAATAAGATACATAAGTACAGTCAAGGAAATTGATACCTGTGCCACTTTGTACCTTTTCACAAGAAATGTCGCTGTGACATACCATGTAATGTATAAAAAAATAAAAAAATATTTTTAATTGTTGGTTGGTTTATTTTCAAGGGTACTTAAAAAATGGGTATAATAGACCCTCAATGCTCTTCGGACGCCAGGCTATTTTTAGAGCCAAAATATAGCCAAAACTCAGACATTCGGTATCACATTAGACTTTTTTAAAACAAGGCGGGAACTCAGCTAATAAAACTACCAAAGCCTCACCTTATGGGAGAGTCCCCGAGCTGCTGATTATGTCTTGAATGATGTTTATCCGGACTAATATTAGTTGGTGCTTAAAAAACTAAATTTACAATTTTGTCATATACTTTACGGTTAATTTAAGCGGGTTTACAAATTCAATATCTAATATGAACTAGCCAAACACGACACTTATTGTCTAGAAAACACTTTTCGACATTTTTCTTTTCGATTTTGTTGCATCTATG
The DNA here is from genome assembly GCA_005406045.1 of Adoxophyes honmai. Lineage (NCBI taxonomy): Eukaryota > Metazoa > Arthropoda > Insecta > Lepidoptera > Tortricidae > Adoxophyes > Adoxophyes honmai. Next base: position 92,678 of record BHDV01041063.1, on the reverse strand, counting down.
AAGGTTCGATACCGACCAGTTAAATTCTTCAGGGGTAAATTCCTCAACGATCCGCCATTACACGGCGGGGGTACGTCGACAGACGCCGATAATTAAATGGGTAAAATCCATGATGTGGATATGGCCAACATCTAATCCGACCAATCCATGTTAAAATGGAAGTTATAAAGATATAAAAAAAACGCCTCTTGGCTAAAACAAAAGAAACCAAGGGTTAATTTTACAATTAAATCTCAACGAAAACCACAAGGTCAAAATGAAAAAGTGAAATTGTGCAAAAACTCACCGTTTTTGTTAAAATAACTTCATAATTAGATTATTTACGTAGCTTGCTACGTTTATTTTATAAATTAAGCCATCCGGCTTTGAAAATAACGCGGATTTCCAAAGATTAGAAACTCAATACATCTTGTCGAAATTGTGGTTAAGTGGGAAGTGCCAGAAAGACCTTCTTGTTTTTAAAAGAATATAACCAAAAACTAAAGGCAAGCGAAATGAGAAACATTCAGCCTAAAAATTTATGTTCCATATTGAGGGTAAGATTCAATCGAAACCCTACCTGCAATCTACTATTTTTTATTTGTAAAGAGTTTGACAGATCAGATACTCTAAATTAAGTTTGCCTTGTAGTGTTGGTAATACAACACTACAACCATACTTTCTAATAATCAAAGCAATATGAAACTCACTATGAAAAGGTTCAAAGTGGCACAGGTATCAATTTCCTTGACTGTACATAAAACATTATTCCCTTCGCAGGTGTGTTGGCTCTAAAAACGCCGCTTTTCGCCCGCAACGCCATCTCCATGTCGCTACACATCGTCGATTGTTATCTGGAAGAGATATCCAAGGTATGTTTTTCATAAAATTAGTATCTTTGGACACAAAACTACCATGTGACTCACTTAATATAAAAAATATGGATAAAACACCACACACTTCTGCATTTCTTCCATGACGCTTACGCGACGTTGAAGCTTCGTGGACACAGTTTTGATTGTTTCTATTTGTTTCTATGCAAGATGCAAGCAGTCGTCTTACAATCGTCAATTAACGAAAGCGTGCGCAAGACGCGAGGTTTACGTGGACAACAGGCCTAAGGAAATAGGTTTAGATATGCTTTAGGCGACAGGCTAGCAACCTGTCACTAGTGTACACTACAGAGGTACACAGGTACCTGCCACCATAAAACCAAAAAGTATATGCCAGAAGTGGCCACAAAAAGCGGAATAGTCATAGTATTATCTGTGTAGCGTTTTGTATGCCTGCCCCATTTGGGAATACAGGCGTGATTGTATGTATGTTTATTATTGCATTGTATTGTATTGTATGACTCTTTATTGCACATAATTAATTCAATTATCAAGTGTCCTCTCTGATTCTCAAAGGTTGGCTGTAAGAGATCCCTTAAGGGATAAGTCCGCCTTTGTACTTCGCCTTTTTATTTGTATATGAGTTTTGTATTTTGTGTTCTTTCCTTTTGTACAATAAAGTGTTTACTTACTTAAAACATTTAAACATTTATTAATATGGATATGAACTCTTGTCCCAGGTGTCAGCAGGCCAGATGCCGCCAACAAGCCTATGCGTGCTGCTCGGTCCAATAGCCAACTACACGTGCCTCGGGCAGTCGGCCTCGCTCGCCGCCGCCTGTCGCAGGCTCATCGGGGAGCTGGTGAAGTACGGGGATGCACAGGTAAGCACACAGGGTGGGATTGTGACTCGCTACCGCTCGGACTTTTTTACTGGATTTTTATGCAATGTAATGTGAGACCAATGGGAAATATGCGTGTAGTTTTAGCTGTATATGCTTAATTTATCCAAATCCGATATCATTCAAATCATCATTAGACAATATTTACACACAGGTTCTCTAGCTACTAGGCTAAGAGTTGTTGAGGAGAACAAGAAAAGTAATTCGACGTCACATTACAGCGACAGTTAAGAAACAAAAAAAATAATTAGCCAAATAGTTCCAAAATTTATCGTCTTGTAGGTTGTCCTGTTCGTATCGCGTTGTATGCATTGTTCCAGGATAAAGGTTACATTAGGGGACAAATGTGTCTTTGGCTTAAAAAAAATCCAGGGTGTCAGCTTCCTCCATACCAAATTTTAACAAAATCGGTCCCCTCATTTCAGTGAGAAAAAGTGACAGAGAAAAACTTCTGCCTTACCAATTTAAATTTTATAAAAGCTTTAGCGAGAATTGCCTCCCTGGGCGAATTAAAAAAAAAATGTCTCTAATTTACTTTTTTTTTTATAAGTTCCGAATGTTTTCAGGAGAACAGTGAAGAAACTGAATCTGATCAGGGTGATGAGAGCGGTGATGAGCAATCGGGTGATGAGAGCGACGATGAACCGACTGGGCAAGTGGCATCAATCTCTGTACTAAAAACTAAAAGCCGGTTTGATTAAAAATTACTATAAATCCGTGGTATATAATTTTCTTTTACAAATATTCGCATTGGAACATTCGCGAGTGTAAATCTTGACATTCTTAACATTCGTGACATTCCTATACCTTATCGGTTTAGGTAGTTAAAACAATATAAACAATCTTGACATGTCTTTTTGTTGAAATACACAGTCTAAAAATGAAAATCGTTACACTATTCAATTCAATTATGAAAGTAAATTATTTTTTCATACCTAAATTGTAAAATGTAAAGATTTCGATTTATAAAGTGTATGTTTAAATAAAAAGACACGTCAAGATTGTTTACATTGTTTTAACTACCTAAACCGATAAGGTATAATATGTATGTATTTTAGTGTTTTTGACCTAGCTCTCTAATATTTACCATTTCACTACATAAATTATAATAATACTTTCTTTTTGTACAGAGCTTTAGATCCTAGAGCGGGTAGAGTGAACGTAGTGCTACGATCGTTGCCAGTCCCGGCGCGAGAGTTGGCCACGGTGCTAAGGAAGGCGTTGGTTACTGCTGTAGGGGCCGGACAGAGGCGCGGACGAGGCTGTATCGCTGTGTAAGTATATTATACACTAAATAAGACACAAAGTACACACTTCACACTACACATTAAATACACACTACATAGTCTACATACTAAGTAAAGTACACACTACACGCTAAGTATACACGCCACATTACATATTATTACATACTACACAATACACAACACACACTACATGCTTTACTTAATGTTTTACTTATTATTACGCTGCCAAATTAAGAGGAAATATGCCGGTCGAAGGAATTGAAAAATAGGTATTTGCTAAATCTATTGCTGTCGCACCGTGACCTGCCCAGGCGATGTCGAGTGCGATAAGAACAACTACAGCTCGGACCGAAAACACCTATGAAAATTATTCAAAAACAACGTTTCGTAGTCCCCTGATTTCTTCTCCAAAACTTAAACGATTAAATATGTTTTTTCATTAAATTTTTAAGAAATGTCATAACTGTGTTTCTATGTTCTTATATTTTGATATAATTGTGTTAATGTTCTACGGGTAATATCCAGCGAGGAATCAGGGGACTACGTTTCCATACAAAATGTGACCGCTCCATTTCCTCTTAAGACTTAACCAAACTTTTTCAAACCAAATACTTACATCAAGAAAATAAAGAATGTGTTACAACTGTTACAAGCTTACACTTAAGTTTTTTTTGTGCTCTATGTAATTTAGTATTTGACACGTTTTAAATTAAAAAAACATAAAAATTCGTGTTTTCTTCCCCACAGGCTAGAAAAATTCGCATCGGGCTCGGATCCATTTGAAGAGCCAATACCAGTCTTGGAGGCGGTCCGACCGCTGCGGCGCGACCGCGCGGTCCGAACGCTGCGCGCTCTAGAGAAGAAACTGGTCGCTAACGGAGACGAACTGGCTCTTAGAGGTTAGTAACTTGCACTGACAGACATACAGACAATCTGACATATTCCAAAATGTCCTTAACATACATAGGAAAAAAGTTCGCGGCGTTTCAACCGCGCGGTTGTGACGCTGGTGTGGGAAAATAAACTGGTCGCTAATGCAGACGAACTAGCTCTCAGAGGTCAGTACCATGTTTTGATTGACTTACACTCGGTCTGAAATATTAGTTTTTAAAAGGACTAGAAACAATTTTGTGGTGGCGTTTCAACCGCGCGGTCAAAACGCTGGAGAGAAGAAGCTAGTCGCTAACGGAGACGAATTAGCTCTTAGAGGTTAGTAGCATGTCATGTATAGACAGACTTACACTCGGTCTGAGATGTGAGAAATAGTCTTCGGTCGATTAAAATTTGTAAAAAAATATTTAAAAGAAAAAACGACTTTCTGCCAAGTTTCTTGCGGCGCATTCTTGGCAATGATGGTCTTTCCGAAGCGTTGGTAGACTCAAAAATGACGTGTAAAAGTGCTCTTAGGAGCCTATTTGCATAAATAAAATCTATACTAATATAATAAAGCTGAAGAGTTTGTTTGTTTGTTTGTTTGAACGCGCTAATCTCAGGAACTATTGGTCCGAATTGAAAAATTCTTTTTGTGTTGGATAGACCATTTATCGAGGAAGGCTTTAGGCTATATAACATCACGCTGCGACTAATAGGAGCGAAGAAACATTGAAAAATGCGGGAAAAACGGGGAAAATTAGTCACCATTCCACGCGGACGGAGTCGCGGGCACAGCTAGTGTTTAATATTTAATTTGTTTGTTTGTTTACAGGTCTGAGCCGCAAACACCGCAAGCGTCTGCTTGCCAAGTCTCGCGCCGGCCACTCCATCGTGGACGAGGTGCCGGCCGCCAACAGACAGACAGACAAGACGACTAACGCTGTGAGTATTACTTTACCCCTGATAACTTTAAGGGGCAGCGCTGACGACAGACTTTTAGTGCGATCGAGTCTGCGGCGCACAAAAAGTCAGCGTGGATTGTGTGTGATAGTTAGTGTTGTGTGCTACCCTATTTTTGACAATAATATAAATGACGATAATAACGAGGGTAGTCGTGAGCCAGTGTTAGTTTCGTCGAGCTCGAGCAGTCGCGCGAAGAGAGCCGAGGCGCGCAGTTCGCGTTTGGCAGCAGCAGCTGCCGCGGCTCCAAGATGAAGGGCTACGGATTAGTCCGAAACATGTCGAGCTAAACTCGATTTATAACGGGAGTTATCCGTACAACAAGTAGTATATACACTGTTGTATGTCGTATGATCATAACATAACCGTCACGCCTTATTCCCTGCGGGGTAGGCAGAGACAACAGAGCGCCATTCGCATCTATTCTGACATACTTCTCTCGCTGCACTAACATTCATCACTCTCGTCATACACGCTCGACGGTTTATACTTCTTTCTACTTTCGGTTGTATACTTCTGATTCGACCTCGTTTTAGCACTGTTTGATTTTAGAACTATTTTTTTTTACAGAATGGAGACTGGACCGTGGAAGAAGCGGCACCGGAAAGTAACAAAAAGAAACGCAAACAGGCAGACAAAGAGAATGTGGCAGAACCTAAAAATAAAAGACAAAAACTTGCCGACAAATCAGAGAACAAAGTTAAAACTAAAACGAAGAAGACAGAGAAAGTCAACGGTGAAGCCACAGAGAAGGTCAAAGTGAAAAAAGATAAGGTCAAAGTCAACGGCTGCGCCAAGGTTAATAGTGACAAGGTCAAAAGAAAACTCGAGGGTAACAGTGAAAAAGTGAAAAAGGTTGAGGTTAAAAAAAAAGTCGAGGTTAAAGATGTAAGTCAGGTTAAAGTCGTTAAAACCAAGCTCAAAGATAAGGTTAAAAGCAAACCCGATGTCAAAGAAGAAGCGAAAGCGCTCCTCAATAAGGTTAAAAAATTCCAGAAACAAGACAAAGCTAACATCAGTTTGAATTCTTTGTCTACACCGAAAAAGGTTAAATTTGAATTGAAGAACAATTCCATGCAAGGCACACTAGATTATTACAAAAGTGTACGACAGAGTCCTAATATACCATTTGACAGTAGCAAGCGGCCGTCAAAAACCAATTTGAAGGTTTCAACGCCTTCGCCTATAAATCCTTTCTTTAAAAAAAAGATGACGCGCCGCGCCAGTTTCGCGGCACAGATTGTATTTTAAATAGACTAAAGGCCGGTGGCGGAGCGTCGAAATTCCAGCGTTGACCCGCTGCTATCTATCTCTGTCGCACGCGTGCAGTAATATTGCCCTCACGCTCGCATAGGGCGACGCACGTGCTCAAGTGCGATCAAGTGCGAGCGTGAGGGCAATATTACTGCACGCGTGCGACAGAGATGGATAGTAGCGGGTTAACGCTCGAATTTCCGGCCTTTAGTGAATATGTAGACTCAATCTTAAATACTATACTCTGTCGGTTTAGGTACCTAACTAAAAGTAAACAAACTTTATGTCAGATTTGACAGGTTGAGAGCGTTTTTTTTACTTCCCAACTTTTTGGGATATTCAAAAAGTTTAGCAAAGGAAGGAAACAATTTTTTTTTTGTTGGTGCCTAAATTTACCTAATACCAGAAACAATCGGAATTAAAACACTAACGTTCATCAGATCAATAAATATTACGAAGATTCCTTTGCTAAACTATTTGAACATCCGAAAAAAGTTGGGTGGTAAAAAAAAAACGTTCTTAACCTGTCAAATCTGACATAAAGTTTGTTTACTTTAAGTGAAGTACCTAAACCGATAGAGTATACATGATGCTAGGTTTCGTACACACCGGTAGGCAGAGCACATGAAACTTGTGTTGGTTGAAGAGGTAGAATAGTGACAGGTTGCTAGCCTGTCGCCTAGACCATCTAGTGAAGCTCAAGCTTGTATATAAAGATTGAAATACGTCTATAGTTACTAAATATTATCCAATCATAAAAAATAGGTTTAAAATCTCTACGGGTTGCCTAGCTCCGAAAAATCTTTCGTATAAATTTACTTGGTCGAATTGACGCTTCGCATAATTTTTCTTTGATCGAATACAAGTTAGACTACTTTAGCCTAGTTCTAAACACATTTTAACAAGTTTGCGTACAGTATAATACATACTAGTATGTTTATTGTTGTTATGGTTACTACGCTATATTTTAAGAACGTTATTAAATATTGTCTAAAGTAAATAAATATTTCAGTTATCAATTTCAATTGTACAGGGGGCCCTTGGCTTAAAGTAATTTGTATTGAATTATAAATTATGTCATAGAGCATTTTATGAAATATTATGTTAGGTCGTAATTATAGTTATAAATTCATTTGAAATGTGTTTGTTTGTTAGCCTCATAAGCTAAGAGAAAGCTCATAGTATTTAATACCTAGTGGTTAATCTGTATACATACGAAACGATATGATAAAATAAATGTATAATTTCAATAAATCGAATCAACGCTTCATCGAAATTAAATCGGTGAAATTTAAATCTGGCATAGCCTCGTAGAATCCGCGTGAACAGAATTCCTAGACTTGGTGGAACAGTATTTTCGCCGAATAAAGTCGGTGAAGCAAACATTCTGTGAAATTGTTTTCTATGTAACTTACGTAAGTTTAAGCAGTTGAAAACTGTTCTGATATGTGCTTTTTTCTTAAATAATCTTATTCGTATTGTTGAAAACTATTGTTTTAACAGATTAACAGTTGTCATTGTCATATTGTTTTATCGAAATATGTGCATCACTAGGTAGCGTAGAAGAGCGCTAAAAAGGAAAATGTCTTTTACATACATAGTCATACATAAGTGTTCCCATCATTGGAGTGTGTTCATAGCCAGAGCACATGAAACGTTGAATACCCAAAACCACGACTGTTTTACGCTTCGTAGCCACTGCAAACACTTAGGTTGCAACATTAGACTAAAAGAAAGTGAGCGTTTTGTCTATGTAATGTTTTGTGTTGTCTGCTTACTTTGGGAGCAAGGCGTGACGTATGTATGTTTGTAGCGTTAATGTCCTGTATCTAGTAAATAAACTATATTAAGTATTATTTATCTATGATTTATTTTATTTTCTCCCGTATGATTTAAAACGTTAGGGTGTTCTGACCAATCGATCGACCGATCGTCGATTGTCGGCATCGATCAACGGTAGTATAGAGTACTTGATGTCAATCGTCGATCGATGGAATGTAATATATGTACATACATACATACATACCGTCACGCCTCTTTCTAGGGTTGCCAACCCTACTATATAATATAGTATCCTACTATATTAGGGGTCCAACTGCTATATTTTTATAAATAAAATATAGTAGGCAAAACTACTATATTTTTGTCATCAAAGTCGCTAAACTTGGTTTCTATTTTTTTATCACACTTTCAGAATATTTCTGAAAGAAAATGTTACTTACATTTACATACACCCCGCAGTGCTTGTATTGCTTTGACAATTTCTTGAAAAACAAAAATTTGTTAATGAAAGCTCAAAGCAGTAAAAAATATATGTTTAAAAAATAATTAAATATTATTTGAAACCTACTATATTTTTTATTAATAATTCCCGAACTACTATATTTTTATGGGTTCTGAAGTCAAAACTACTATATTGGGTCCAAAAAAAGTTGGCAACCCTACCTCTTTCCCACAGGGGTAGGCAGAGACCACTTTGTTCCACTTGCTACGATCCTGACATACCTGTTTTGCTTCATCCACATTCATTAGTTTCTTCATACATGCATGGAATGTAAATGAATGGGCTATTCGATTAGTGTCGACCGGTGCCATTCGCAATCGGTCGTTTAGTTGTCGTCCGGTCTCTGTCGATCAATTTCAATCGACGTTGACCGATACCGCCCATCGACGATCGATCGAAAGATCTGGTAACACCCTTATTCAACCTTTTCCATGGTGCAATGCTTAAAAACGGCGACCCCCTTTATACTTCGATAGCATTGCAAAATGTATTATTAAAACAATGCATACTAGTTTTTATTTTATTCAATTTTTTACTCAATGGGTTGCGACACTGATGTAGTGTAGTTGTATAAATATTAAATGTCTTTGTAAGTACATTTGTCAGTAATAGTTGAATTTGAATGTTACTTTATTTTAAGTACTTTAAGTAAATGAAAGAATTCGCCATCCATTTTAAGTTTTATTTTGAAACTCGGATCCTTTTCTATTTTGTCTACACTTAAATATTAATACATACATACATATTCGCACGCCTGTATTCCCAAGAGGGGTAGGCAGAGCACATGAATTCAAAAATCCAGTGCCACGTTAAGCATTTTCAGGGTAATCAAATGGTTAAACGTAATAAATATTAATAACTTGCTAAATCCTGGAACTTGAGTATTTATAATAATAATAATGTGTGTAGATAAAATAATGTAGGCAATGAATTGTACATAGTAAGCTTTAATAGATACTTGTGTGGTTTTATAACGAAATTCGTTTCGCTCATTTCGTATTTTAAAGCCTCTCACTATGTGACCATTGCATAAAATACTATAGATCAATTATTTTTATTTCACTATCTAAGGTAAAGTTTTTGTTTCAACTGAATTTTAATGTTTCTAGTTTTTTAAATTATTAATTGTAACGATTTTAATTATTGCGCATGACCTCAACAATAAACAGTAACAGTTGATTAGATTTCTTATAATTTCTTTTCCATGCTCCCGAATGCACAAAAAGTGTATAAAAGTCAATCAAGTGTAAAGTACCAATGCTCGACGCCTCAACGCCCAGTAGATGACACCCATCTGTCACCTGTCTTACTATCACAAAGTTGCAAGTGCCAAGTATTGGGTCAGTGTCGAGCATAGGGACGTTTACCTTATGTCACTTGTGGGGAAATGCTCCAATAGAGATCTCTCTCCAGCCAGATGTTACGCCTGGGGACCGAAGTCCACAGAGTATTGGAAGATGTATTTATGCAACATAACGTCGAAACTTCGTTAGCGCGATGTAGGACACCATTTTGACAGTTGAAGTTGTACAACTCGACGATAGGTGGCGCTAGGGCGCTACACTTTTTGCCTACCCTCGGCGGTCTCTAGGGTGCGATTCAAAACTATCGAAGTAGGTAAATTAAGTATAATCAGTATAATCACTGAACATTTGCATCGGATGTTTCAATAGGACCCATATCGCGTTGCATAAAGTTTAATACTTTTTATAAGCATACGTAGTTTTGTACCCCGTGAGGTGTCGGGTTTAGAATAACACCTCTCCATTTCTTCCATGGATGTCGTAAGAGGCGACTAAGGACATGGGTTATGGTATACTTTAGGCGACAGGCTAGTAACCTGTCACTATTGTACCTGCCACCTCAAAACCGAAATAATACTATGCTAGAAGTGGCCACAAAACGTGAAATAGTCATTGTTTTGTCTATGTGGCGTTTTGTGTGCTCTGCCTACCCCGTTTGGGAATACAGGCGTGATTGTATGTACGTAGTTTTGTCATTTATGCATAACTGAACTAAGCCATAAATTTTTATGCATAATGTTTTATGGCATACATTTTGATTCGCACAAAACAAAATATGCATCCTTACTAATATTATAAGTCAGAAAGTGAGTTTGTTTGTTTGTTCCGCTTTCATGCCGTAACTACTGAACCGATTGCTTTGAAATTTTGCAGATGTAAAGATAGAATTCCGGATTAAATAATAGGCTACTTTTTATCCCGGAAAAATTGATGTTCCCGAGGGAAAACAAAAATATAGTTTGCTTGATAGAACGATATCAATCGATGATAGATCGATATCGATCGATGACCGATCGATAGATGATAGATCGATGGCTCTGTGTGTCAAGAAGCTTTCTTATAGTTGTGCTTTATACTGCAATATAACCGACTTCCACGCGGGCGAAGCCGCGGGCGGAAAGCTAGTACTTTATAATGGGCATACAGTATGGTCACAGTTCTATTTTAACCTAACCTGCTTTTTGGCCGTTAATCATCAATGTTATGGCTGAATAAATGCGTGACAGCCGCAATTATGACTGAAAATAATTTTAGTCGTCCATTTTAAGCCAGCAAAAAATTATGTCATTCGTTATTATGGTAAAACCATTTATGACTAAAAATAATTGTAACATGAACATTGACATTAGTACAATTTATGCCAAAAAATATCAGTTTCAACTTTATGGTTAAAGTGTTATGACAATCGATATTATGACAATTGGTATGTATGCAACTAGAGGGGCACCCGTTTTAATAATTTGTCATTCCTCTATTCGCAAAATCATTCGGCAATGATACAGAAAGAGTTGTGGAAATTAATTTGTTTTTAATAACTTTTGTCTGTTTATTACATTGAGGATAGAACCTATAGAGTACTAATGTCATCTTGGTTGTTCGGAAATTATTCCGCAAAACAATTGAAGTGTTCGCTGTGCTCTTATTGGCCGGTCCAAGATCGCGCGTAACGCTAGTGCCTTTTTCTCTACGGTTATTGGCTCTGTACAGTTTCTGTGACAGTGACGGTGACGTTTAGTATGTTGAAATCAACCAACAAACTATTTGCGGACCGGGGTTGCGAACATTGTTTCTCTATAGGTTCTATCCTCAATGGTTTATTATAATTATAAGAAATACAATCGGGACTAAAATGCTTGACACATACAATACAAGCAATCTGAATCTATTAAATATCTACTATTCCGTTTGTCAGAAACAAGACATTAACGTGATTTTTAAAAAATGCCGTACAGTCACGAACCGGGATTGTTGAGCCACTTTGCACTGTTGGCAATTTAGACATGTAATCAATGACCGATGTGACCGACTATTAGATGTCAGCTATTGGATTAGTATTACACGACCGAGTTACAGACATAGGTAAGCGGCTCAACAATCCCTATTCGCAATGGTACCTAAACTTCATTAACTTATGTAAAAAGCACGTACGTCGATGTCTAAAGCGTTTAAAACGATCGTGCAGTCGTTGACGAATTCGTTCTGCATAATCGCGGAATTGTATGGAGCCGCTTGGAGGCACTGTCTCAGCTTCCATACAATTCCGCGTAGCAGACGAAATCGACCGACTTGATCGACTTCGGAATTCCAAACGGAAAACTTTCTATGGCTCATTCATAAATGTATGGATTTAATGCCTTCGATATTCCGAAACGAAATTCCGAAAGTATGTGGCCGTTCTAACATCCGTCTGGCTGGAGAGAGATCTCTGCTATGAGTGGAGACTTTCCCACATATCCTTGGCCGGTATTAAAAATATATTCAAACGTCACATTTGAAAAGATCAAAAGTGCATAACGTGCCTGACGTACGTCACTAACATTTACAACGTTTTGTAAGCACTTTATTATTTTTATATCAATCGGAAACTATTTCTTATTTTCGAAAATGATGGAAAAGTGCTTATTCTGCATCGGACTCCCTACGGGCGTACGTATAATTGGGGTGTTCCACGTCTTCTTTGCAATTTCAACGCTATTCGACGTAGCACGTGGAGGATCCCCTAAGTTGTTACCAAAAATGTTCTACGGATGGCTGCTGAACTGGAACATTGGAAAAATAGTGTTTTTAGCGATGGCGGCAATAGTTTTGATTTGCACGATAGTCACTTTGTTCGGAGTAACCAAGGAAGTTCCTGCCTTAGGCTATGTTATGATTGTTGGCATAGTGCTGTTCACAATCTTCGCCGTCGGCAGCGGCATATACACTGCTATAGTTGCGAAACAATGGTACGTCGCACTATATGCCATACCTCTAGTAGTCATCGAAATCTACTGTATATTAGTGATTATTAGCTGGCAATCGGAAAGCTAGAATAAATTGTTTTTTGTCATTTTGTCATTTTGTTTATAAATTATTTAATTTAAATGTATTTTTTTTATCCACCTTTTAATAGCACCTCCCCCTTCCCGTGGGTGTCGTAAGAGTCGACTCTGGGAAAGGATTAGTACATACCTACTTATTGTGCGCGATGGGCTAGCAACCTGTCACTGCTATATCACGTTTGACCGTCTGGTTACCCTGAAATAGCTAAACGTGGCACTGGATTTTTGAATTCATGTGCTCTGCCTACCCCTCTTGGGAATACAGGCGTGAGAATATGTATGTATGTATGTTTATCCCTAAATTACCGACCTGCTTTGTATTTTTTATTTGCGACCTAAGCATCTATTTTTTTTACAGTAAAGAGTTTAGCTTGTTACTTTGATTGCGCTTTGCTTATGTTGGAAAAACTCCAATAGAGGTCTCTCTCCAGGCAGATGTTAAGAAAGGGGACCGAAGTCCATAAAGAGGTAGTTGGAAGTTGTATTTACGCAACCGTTCGTCGAAACTTCGTTAGCGCGATGTAAGATCGTTAGTGTCCGACCGAAGGTGTAATTTTGGCCGAAGCCGAAGCCTAAGCCGATCGGCTTTCATCAAAACATGTGGATGGGTGCAGTGGGAGGGGAAGACCTAGACGGACGTTCCGTGACCAAATCGCGGACGTTTTAGAAACAGGTCAGGTCAAGAGTACCCGAAACCGACGAGCATGTATGAGGAGATTGATGAATGTGGATGAAGCAAAAGAGGTATGTCAGGATCGTAGCGAGTGGAACAAAGTAGTCTCTGCCTACCCCTGTGGGAAAGAGGCGTGACGATATGTATGTATGTATGTATGTATCAAAACCTTCGGCCGAAGCCGAAGCCGAAGCCGAAGGTGTGTTGACCCTAAGAAATACGAGAATTTGCTAATTGTAAAAAAAACGATAGTAAATTATGCGCAGTTTTCGTTTCTAAATCAAGTGTGACTATGTTATTATGTTATGTGTTATCAGTAATTTATATAATTAACTGCAAGTAATGCGATCGGGCTGGCGAAACGCTGTCCTGCTAAGCGCTGCGCACTATCCGTCTCGCCCTGGCATCGTTTGTTCAATTTCAAATCACAACTTGTAAACCTTCGGCTTCGGCCAAAGCTTCGGCCAAATTTTGGCCGAAGCCGAAGGTTTGGCCGAAGGTGGCCGAAGCCGAAGCCGAAGCCGAAGCTTCGGTCGGTCACTAAAGATCGTTTAGGTAGTTCGGCCATTCAAGGAATGTGGCGCTGGGGCGCTACGTGCGTATAGGCACAGAATATGTAGATAATAGTACAATAGTTAGAAAACATCATAGATCTTTATAATAGGGACTGGACATATTGTTCTATACGTACCATTACTTATATAAATAGCATTCATTTTGAAGGCACACACAAAGATATATCTATCTCGTTCTTACTAAGCACTGTACCTCGCATGTACCTCGTAAGGAAACAATACAGAATGACTTCGGGGTCGTGGAGCACTAAATTAAAACGAGACATTGCTACTTCATTAGGAATAGAACGCTGTAGATTAGAGCGCCCAAAACATTAATTGTTGCTAGAACAAAAAAAAATACTTCTTAATTTCCTCTTATAAAATACGGATAACTCAGGTTATAAATCGAATTTAGCTCGACATGTTTCGGACTAATTCGTAGCCCTTCATCTAGGAGCCGCGGCAGCTGCTGCTGCCAAACGCGAACTGCGCGCCTCGGCTCTCTTCGCGCGAGATGAAGGGCTACGAATTAGACCGAAACATGTCGAGCTAAACTCGATTTATAACGTGAGTTATCCGTATTTTATAAGATGAGTGAGTCTCACGGTAGTTTAATGTTAAATGTACTTAATTTCCTATTTAGAGTCATGGTCACCCTACGCCCTTGACAAGACAACCAAGTAGTAAATAACGTAGTGGTAGATTACGATAAGGCTGGATTTACAGCTGTCTGGGAGACCCGTACGGGCTGTTGCTACGGGTCCCCGGAGCGAGAGCACAAATGAGGAACTAGAGCATCGTTTCACAGCGACGCAGAGCGCGTCCCGTACGCACCAATCACACTTAAATTATCTCTTGGTTCGCCATTCGGCATAAAAGCAAACACAGTTAAAACGTATCTGAATTTATTAAAATTAATGACAATCTTGCTTGCTTGAATCGCTTGAAGGTTAGCAGGAAGAGATCCCTTTTGGGATATGTTCGCCTTTGTACTTATTTTCTGTTTTGTCTGTTATTTTGTCATGATTATCTATACTAATATAATAAAGCTGAAGAGTTTGTTTGTTTGTTTGTTTGTTTGTTTGTTTGTTTGTTTGAACGCGCTAATCTCAGGAACTACTGGTTCGAATTGAAAAAATCTTTTTGTGTTGGATAGACCATTTATCGAGGAAGGCTTTAGGCTATATAACATCACGATGCGACAAATAGGAGCGAAGAAAAATTGGGAAATGTGGAAAAAACGGGGGAAATTTGCTACTATTCCACGCGAACGGAGTCGCGGGCACAGCTAGTTTGTACAATAAAGAGTTACATACATACATACATATACATATCTTTACAGGCATTTAAAACAACGATCACGTATCACATATGTATAGCTGCACAAAAAAGTGTTTGTTAACTAATTTACTAACAAGTTTTAGGAACAATAAGTAACTTAAACCTACTTCAGAAGCTGTTCGAAGTGTGACCCATCATGCTGACGATTCTTGAAGGAAAATCTATCGGTGAAAGATCCCGTACCGGTTGGAAATTAAATGGGTGCAACCCGGTTTCGTTTAGAAGACCCCACACAATATCTGACTTAACATCAAAGAGTCCTGCGGTGTCCTTAAATTGCTAAACGTGGCACTGGATTATCTGCCTACCCCTCTTGGGAATACAGGCGTGAGAATATGTATGTGCTATGTCCTCCGGCTTGTCGCACGCTTCTTTGTGGGTCTTGGTAGAAGTACCTACCTTAAAATGACTTCGTCAAGGTTTGTGTATCCTTGTCGTCGGTGTGGCCTGTCGCCACCTCGTGCTTGCATGCACCGGCACAGAAAACTGTCCATAATCTCTCAGATTTTGAACCATCGTGGAAATCAATCTCCGGGTTGGGATAGGCACGTAATGTTCCGGGGAAGCGTCATCGGTCGGGGAGGCGTCATCGGTCGGGGAGGCGT
>BHDV01041063.1:33026-73347 GCA_005406045.1 Adoxophyes honmai | reverse complement strand
TATGAGTTTCTATACAAAGAATACTAAAATCCGTTGCGTGCGATACGTCCGATGCGTACGATACCGACAAGTGGACGCTTGGCATCCTTGGCATTAGCCGCCTCTTTGTCCGTTTTTAGTTCCGTTTCTTCACGGTCGTGGCGCTGCCTGCAAACACAAGTCAGGACCATAGACAAATCCCAACAAAAACTTAGAAGGCACGGATTGTTTGTCACTCTTGGCATTAAAAAAATACAAACGTCACAGAAAAAATCAAAAGTTTGTGACGTTTTTACAACATTTTTTAGTCTTTTGACTTTAATATTTTATTTTCGAAAACTTTTTTAATCACACATAATGTTCGACAAGAGCTCATTCAGCATTCCGCTATCCGCGGGAGTGAATATTATTGCCTTTGTGCATGTAACCATAGGATTTTATTGGCAGATTTTCATCCTAAAAAAGAATTTCCATCCCAAGTTTCTGCCCAAATTGTACTACGCGTGGCTCTTGGACTGGGAAGTGGCCAGAACACTGATCGCATTGATGGTAATTTTGTTAGTTGTCGGCGGAATATGTGCCATCATCGGAGTAAGCAGAAATGAGAGTCCCTGGGGTTATCCTTTCATCGGAGCGATCGTTTTTTTCACGTTATTCACAGTTTGCAGCGCCATATACACCGCAGTGAGGGGGCGGGCGTTCCTAGTAGCGTTCCACGGGGTTCCAGTACTCATTATTGAAATCTATTGCATATTGGTGATTATTAGTTGGCAACTAGAAACTAGTGGTTAGGAACCAGTTTGGAATAAATGTAATCGAAATGTTTTCTTGTAATTTTCTTTGTTATTTAGATATAAACTAGCTTTCCGCCCGCGGCTTCGGCCCGCGTGGAATTCGGTTATATTTGCGGTATAAAGCGAACACTCCCTCGGGAACATCAATTTTTTCCGGGATAAAAAGTACCTATTATTTAATCCGGACTTCTAACTTTACGTCTGCAAAATTTCAAAGCAATCGGTTCAGTAGTTACGGTGTGAAAGCGGAACAAACAAACAAACACACTTTCTGACTTATAATATTAGTAAGGATTTAATTAAGTATCTATTTGTTAGGCTTGGTTCACAGCTGTCCGGTAGGCCCGTACGGCTGTTATTACGGGCGCCCGGAGCGGGAGCACAAATGAGGAACTAGACTATAGATCAGAGGTTCCTAAACTTAATTAACCCATGGACCCCTTTCAAAGTTTTATGGGGTCCGGTGGACCGTTTACTGCTACTTTTGTACATCCTAAAGACACAATTTTTTACCAACACCAGCGTGGACCCATCGAGTCTCCCATGGGCCCCTCGGGGTCCACCTGGACCACTTTGTGAATCATTGCTATAGTCACAGCGACGTGGAGCGGGTCCCGTGCGCACCAATCCGGGTCGCTGTGAAACGATGCTCTAGTTCCTCATTTGTGCTCCCGCTCCGGGCGCCCGTAGCAACAGCCCGTACGGGTCTCCCGGACAGCTGGAAAAGCTGGAAGCGTGAAAGTTATGATCATGGTTTTTTTTTATGGGTAATGTGACGGGTTGAGGTCAATGAATGCTCTGAACCCATTTCGAATGAATTTCTTATATTATTTTTTTATAATGTTATTGAAGATTGAGACATCTATCGGCCTTTTAAATAATTACTTGGTCTTAGTTTCAGCGTACTACGACATAATGTAGCTTGGAGTCAAGTTTGTTAGTTTGATGGACATCAACCAGATGGCGTTGAAAAAAAATTGTAACCAGTTGAAGTACAAAACATTGCAAAAAACATAATTATGCATTAATAAAACTACGCGGCTACAGCATTTCAACGTCAGGTTCAAAAACTATATCGGAGTAAAAAACATAGTTTTGAAAAATAAGCTTCCAAATATTTTTTTATAATATAATAGTACGATGAAAAAGTAGGTACAGTATTACCAAACAAATAATCCTCCACGATGTACCTGCGCATTAGACCAGTTTTGTGGCGCGGGAAACTTCGATCTACCAATGACAAAAGAGATTTTTTCACGCGCTGAGCACTTGCGCTGTGATTGGTTATTGACTTGTGGATGTCTAGCACCCCAGCGCCAAATGCGTTGAGTAGCCGAACTAAACCCACTTTTATTTTTCTTGCACGTCGTTGCAATTAAAAGGATTTAGGTGTTATGACTTCGTTAAACAATTAAGCGAGGGAAATGGTCCACCTATACATACTCGTAGCTCCACTATGGTCCACCTATGGCATAGGGTGGCATAGGGGCACAATAAAAAAGACGTAAGGTCAGGTGGGGGAAGAGAAACGCAGAGGTAAGAGGGCACTACAGACCATACTCACTCATAACTCGTACGAGTTATGGTCTGTAGTTCCTCTTACCCCTGCCCTGCCCATGCGTTTCTCTTCCCCCACCTGACCTTAAAGAATTTTTTTGACCAAAAGTGTAATTTATAATTACTTATGTGAATCTTATCTTATCTAAGGGCGATGGAGAGAGCGATGCTCGGCGTATCTCTGCGAGATCGAATCAGGAATGAGGAGATCCGCAGAAGAACCAAAGTCACCGGTATCGCTCGAAGAATCGCCAAACTTAAGTGGCAGCGGGCAGGGCACATAGCTCGTAGAACTGACGGCCGTTGGGGCGGAAAGGTTCTAGAGTGGCGTCCACGTACCGGCCGGCGCAGCGTGGGTAGCCCCCCGCAAGGTGGACCAATGACTTGGTGCAAGTCGCGGGAAGCCACTGGATGTGGGCAGCGCAGGACCGGTCATTGTGGAGATCCTTGGGGGAGGCCTATGTCCAGCAGTGGACGTCTGTCGGCTGATAATGATGATGTGACTTTAAAAAATCTGATCCTTGAGAAAACGCGAAAAAAGCATGTTTTGTAGATTTTTTTTCTGAAAAATCCATACCTAATGGCTAAGATATTGGACCTCAAACTTGGTACGGTTTTAAAAAGGACAAAAAAAATCCAAAATGATTATTAAGCATAAACACGTTTTTATATAAAACAAATACAGGCTAATTAAGGCTGGGTTCACAGTTGTCCGGGAGGCCCGTACGGGCTGTTACTATGGGCGCCCGGAGCGGGAGCACAAATGAGGAACTAGACTAGAGGATTGATGCGCACGGGACCCGATCCAGGTCGCTGTGAAACGATGCTCTAGTTGTCTAGTTCCTCATTTGTGCTCTCGCTCCAGGCGTCCGTAGCAACAGCCGTACGGGTCACCCGGACAGCTGCGAACCAAGCCTAAAGCGGCTAGTACACATTCGCCGGTTTTGGGCTAGGCTTCGCAATCGGGCCAATCACGGTCCGGCCAACACACGCCAACACCCCCTGTACACATTGGAGTTGGCCTGCGTACTAGCCCCATAACAAATGGATAATTAAATATAAAATATAATACATACGTACCTACATAATCCTCACGTCTGTATTCCCAAGAGGGGTAGGCAGACCTCATGAATTCAAAAATCCAGTGCCACGTTTAGCGATTTCAGGGTAACCAGATGGTTAAACGTAATATTGCAGTGACAGGTTGCTAGCCCATCGCGCACAGTACACTAACCCTTTCCCAGAGTCGACTCTTACGACACCCACGGGAAGAAAGGGGGGGGGGGTGCTATTAATATCAAAGAAAATGACAAGAAAACATTTCGAATACATTTATTCCTAACAAATGGTTTCTACCCGGTTTCCAGTTGCCAACTAATGATCACCAATATGCAATAGATTTCAATAACTATTATAGGTATCCCGTAAAACGCGATATATGTCTTCCTTGTATCCCAGGCGGTGTATATGCCGCTGCCGACTGCGAATATCGTGAACAAAACGATCGTTGCGATGAAAGGGTAACACCACACAGGTTTTTCATTGGTTAGTCCGTACATCCCGGAAAGGAACCCGAGAAGTAATATAAATGCCATTAATACGAACACTAATTTGCCCATTCGCCAGTCCAACATCCACGCGTCGAAGATCGTGGGAAGAAAGGACGGGTTGAAATTCGGTTGCAAGATGAAAAAAAGTGTATATATTACTAAGAAGGCATGCCCTCCTGCAATAATACGCACTCCCAAGGGCAGTTCGATGGTGAATAGGCTCTTTTCAAACATTGTTTGGCTAAGAAAATGGCAGATTTAGCTATATGAAATTAAAAAACGTCTACAAAATGTAAATTGTACGTCACGAACTTTTGGTTTTTTCAATGACGTTTATATCTTTTTAATGCCAAGTGAGTGTTGTCTTGGACCAAGTAAATAAGGACTGATTACTTGTCACTAAAGCTGAAGCCAAGACCGAAAGATCAACCAGAGATGTAAAAGTCCCTATCTAATTGGGTGACAATGAGATTTTTGCAATATGGGACATTCAATGCCGTAATATTATGCTTAAATTCCCAAATGGGTTGGTTACAGTATTTTTACGCACATTTAAAAGTTGAATTTGATCATCTACAAGCGTAGAATCTTATTTACTTCAATCAGTAAATTCAAAGAGCTTTACAATTATACTCCAATTATTAAAAAGCGTTGAAATTACTCGTCCATTTCTCTGTTTATTCGATTGTCAACTTCTGTCATAAGGGGGTAAATTAATAAACCTTGACCAATTTTATTTCACAATTCGTTGCCTTTTTTAGCATAATTTAGTTTCCTTATCTTAAGTAGTTAGCTTATCTGTTAATATTGTAGGCAAATAACGTGGCTATCACAAACTATATGAAACATAATATAATCATATAATCATGCCTATGTTCCCAAATGGGGTAGGCTGAGCACACGAAACGTGAAATAGACATAACGATGAGTATGACTATTTCACGCTTTACAGCCACTTTTAGAATTATTTTAGGTTCAAAACAGATGGAAGAGGTAGCATAATAGTGACAGGTTGTTAGCCTGTCGCCTAAAGAATACCTAAACCCATGTCCTTAGTGGCTTAGTGCTATTCTAAACCCGATACCACACGGGACCACGGGATATGAAATATAAATAATTTTGCAAAGAGGTATGTGCAAATATTCTGGCCACAGAATATTTTATTTTATTTTTAATATTCTTATTTTTTTCAATAACTGTAATAATAGTAAATAATGATGTTCTCGCAACAGAGTTGGGCATTTCGTAATCTATACAAATTACAATTACTAGTAATTAGGAATAATTGTCAACTCCAAATTACTGGAATTGATGACCAGATTACTTATGAAAACAGAAAACCGTTTTTCAATATACGCAATTTATACCGTTTAAAATATTTTACATAAAAAACAATTTTATTTCAGTGACGTTAACGAAATTGACACATTGAAAAGGTTTGGCATTTAATTGAAGTAGTCTAGTCTGTAGTAATTTTACTTAAGTATTTGATTACCCAAGAATTAAGATTACAGCAGCGGTTTATAATGCCGATTCCAAAGAAATGAATTACAAATGTAATCACAGGAGACTATCACAGTAATTTTGATGACCTAGGTAATGAATTACTGAAGAATCACAGTTACTTGAATGTAACCGTGTAATTAATTCCAATAGTAATTGATTACGCCTAATACTGTCCCACAATGCAAAAAATCATGGTCAATGTAAGGATTATGGCGACTTAAGGGGTTACCATTACAAAAAAAGTAGACTTGATAGTGAATATGTTGTCTATTAAATTAAGTTTATATTAAAATCAAATAAATTAATGCGATTCTAATTCTTTGACACAAAACCGTTAAAATAAAATTAGTGTATGAATTTTTCAGGTAAGTTTCTTGAGTGATGTTTTTTTTTTGACGTAAAGATTTTTTTAGGCTGGCAAGATTGGCATGAGGAGTGAGCGAGAAAACTACTCCCTCCTTGCTGGCTCACCTGTCCTCAACTTGCCTCTATGTAGTATTTCCCAAGTGCGCAATCATGTTAAGGGCCGATAGGACCTTCTTACATCAATGAGTGTTGTTGGAATTTGTTTATGGACCTGATTTTTTTTATTTTTTTATTTAAAGCATTGGCTGCAAGGCCACTAGCTTGAACGTAACAAATGGTCATGTTGTATGCAGAATTTGCTAAATCTCAAACCTAACCTAACTTTAAATAGGTAGCTTATCTGTTATTAATATTGGGTCCTTACCTATGAAATTGGCGATTTTTCTTTCGTGCTTCTAATCTAACCATCGCAACTTTCATAATAGGTATAAAAGATAATGCCTTCGTCGTGAATCGTCGTTCGTCTTAAGTTTTATAACGCTATAATTTTTTTCTGAGCCTATTCATTACAAACAAAGAAAGTGTTCCTCTTCATAATATTAGTGTAGATGTAGATATCTAAACCCAAATATTTTACGGAATCCTCTTTTTTTTTCAAAATAAAATATGTTACTCGTGGATAATGTGGCTTTCGAATGGTGCAAGAATTTTTAAAAACGGTCCAGTAGTTACTGAGCCTATTCATTACAACCAAACAAACAAACAAACAAAGTTTTCCTCTTTATAATATTAGTGTAGATAAAATAATGAGTTCACACCAATGTTCCCAATCGGTGTAGGCAGAGCATACGAAACGTGACAAACGGGATTATAACTAAGTATTTCACGCTTCACAGCCACTTTTAGCATAATTTTAGATTTAATAACAGGCTTAGCTGGTTTGGTCATGTAGAGAGGATGGATGAAAGAAGACTGACTAAACAGATCTATGCTGGAAGAGTGAATGGATGTGTTGGGAGGGGAAGACCTAGGCGGACGTTCCGTGACCTAATCACGGACGTTTTAGAAACAGGTCAAGTCAAGAGTACCCGAAATCGACGAGCATGTATGAAGAAACTAATGAACGTGGATGAAGCAAACGAGGTATGTAATGTAAGCATCATGGCAACACTCACTGCATTTAATGCTCACATGGATCACCTTGCCAGATATTGACAGCTTGGTTTATATTTGAGACTGAAATAACTATGTCAATTTGATATTAATACAAAAAGTATTAATTGCTGCCAAGATGGGTATTGAATATAATACATTATTTTTAATTAACTTCATGTGTAAACAACAATTAATGTTCGAAGCTAACTTTGTAAACGCGCAGCAGTAGTAAACTGTCAAAAGTGTTTTTGAGGGGGAACTAGATTATTATTGGTGTAACCGACAAGTTACTGTGAATTTATAATAATAAATCTCTTTTATCTGTTAAAACCTTGTGTTATTGAAGTGATAATAGTTGAACTTTTAGTAAGGATCGTAGGGAGTGGAACAAAGTGGTCTCTGCCTACCCCTGTGGGAAAGAGGCGTGACGGTATGTATGTATGTATGTATGTATGTATGTATGTATGTAATAACAGGTGGAAGATGTATAATAGTGACAGGTTGCTAGCCTGTCGCCTAAAGCACACCCAAAACCTATTTTCCTTAGTCGCCTCTTACGACATCCACGGAAGAAATGGAGAGCTGTTATTCTATCCCGGCACCACACACGACGTATCCTTGTATTGTGGTATTACGGGAATGCCTAGTATTTTTCTAAAAAAAATTGAGGTTGACAAGTAAATAAAACAAGTATAAACTGTATATAATGTGTCATATATTTATCATTATCAGATTATCACAATAATATAGTATGTACAGCTAAGTCTACTATCATACAGTGGTCTTTTTTACGCTACCCAACGTAAATGCATCACATACGTCACTATTCTACGTCCATACAATGAACATGCCTAAATACAAATGAATGAGGACCGCAACTTTTGTATGGAATGGAGAAATTCGTGGCTTATCTCAATGTAAAGACGCGAGTTTCTCCTTTTTTATTTTTTTAACAGCTGTTAAATTGGCCTGTCAAATCCGTGTGAAGACAATCAAATACATAGAAGACAGTTCATACATCCATATTTTATTTAGTCAACTCTTCTGAATCTTATTATAATACCTATGGCAGCAACATTGTAACATCACTAGAACTCACAAATATTTAACAAATAATTTCATTTTCAACACATTTCACTATTTTGATACAACTTCAGCTGGGGCTAGTAAAACATATGTTCACAGTGTTTTATAAAACATACATTATTTCATAGCACATACATAAATGTTTGTAACCGTCATTTGCACTAGTCGAAATTTGTGGACAAATAATTCTGATACTATACTTTAGACCTTTAGGTACTTAAAAGATAGTAAACAATCTTGACATGTCTTTTTATTGAAATACATTCTAAAAATGAAAATCGTTACACTACACAATTCAATTATGAAAGTAAATGATTTTTTCATACCTAAATTGTAAAATGTAAAGATTTTGATTTATAAAGTGTACGTTTAAATAAAAAGACACGTCAAGATTGTTTTCCATCTTAAATGAAAAAAAAATCACAATACCGTCACTTTTAAACATAAAAATACCGTGAGACTCACTCATAGTGTAACAAAACGGATCCACTCACGTTTTTAAATCGAGGTTAGCTCGACATGTTTCGGACCAAGTCGTGACCCATAGACATCATAGACGCGCATTCAAGGCCGAAACATGTCGAGCTAATCTCGATATAAAATCGTGTGTTCTGTTGTATTTCACAATAATACCGTCACTGGTTTCATACAGGCCATTCAAAAATGCGTGTGGCCATCTGTGAATCAAGTTCATCATTATGAGCATTTTCAGAATAAACTATCATGCACCTTTTTTAGTTATTTGTAAACAGAATCAGAAGCTATGTCGATTTAAGCAAGAAAAGTGTTCTATTTTTAACTGTCAGTTAGTTATATGCGTTGTATGGACCGTTACAAAACTGTTGTATGGAAAATACAAAAGGCAGGTACATTTATTTCTGAAAATCCCCATATTTATTGACATTTACTGTAACCATCGATTATATTCTTAATTTTGTATGAAAAAACATATTTTCCGAAGTTATAAAGGATACTTTTTGTGAACAAAGAACGCCTAATTTTAAAATTGTTTGGTTACTAAAATGAACGAAATTCATGGCGCTTATAACATTGGTTGTACAGTCAAGGAAATTGATACCTGTGCCACTTTGAACCTTTTCACATTGAGTTTCATATTGCTTTGATTAGTGGATAGTATGGCATGTCACAGTGACATTTGTTGTGAAAAGGTACAAAGTGGCACAGTTATCAAATTCATTGACTGTATATCACTGACTAAGAAGTATAGTAACATTTCAATTGTGTAGCAAAATTTAGGCCACATTACACATCAAATTAAAATCATGTCGATCGGATGACACATGTCTTCATTGCTCAGCTTCATAACTATGTACATAAACTTTTTGTTGTGTACAGGGTGGTCCGAAATTGACTGTAAATATGTTATACGCGTCTGAAAATCCTTGTTAAGTTTTTCCCTGAAGTTTAAAAAAAAAAATGAAAATCTGAAAGTATTGCCCAGTCATTTGTACTCTGGATTTTTCGGAAAATATTCTACAGGGGTCTACATACGCGTTTACTCAACCACTGGCTAAAATATATGCTGTCAATTTTTGGCCACCCCGTAATGTACTTTAGCTACTTTGTGCGGATGACATACATAATTTGATTTTATAACAGAAGAGCATATTTCAGCTCAAATTCATCATGATTCCTCTTATTTACAAACCTGTATAGACGTCAAAAAAATTGTACGGAAGAATATCACGAAAAAACAACCAAATAAACATCAAAGCAGACAAGATTATTGTACAATTGCGATCCATACATAAACCCCGACGTTTCGCTCGCGCGTAAAGTTCTCGCTATAACCATGTCACGTTTCTAATACATAATATCTATAAATATTTACATATTATTCTCGTGTCCTATTGTATCACTGCACCGCCGCGCCAGAGTCCAACCCGTCCGTAGTCATTTATATAGCACTGTGTCCCGCGCGGCGTGAGAGCAAAGACTAATCTTTCACCGTAGAATACAGGAATTACTGCTAAACATCACATCACTCGAAATATCATTACTACCCGAGCCATACGACCACACGATACGGTAAAAATAATAGTCTACTGTACAGTAAATTAACCCAAAATGTAGGTAATGGAACATAGTTTGTGTGATAGTTCGAGTAGTGCGATATTACTTTTTGGAGTATTGTTCCTCGAACGTCACTGCAGGCTTATATACTTTGTGGCTTTAGGTACTTAAATTAAAGTAAACAAACTCTATGTCAGATTTGACAGGTTAAGAACGTTTTTTTTACCACTCAACTTTTTTCGGATATTCAAAAAGTTTAGCAAAGGAAGGAAACAATAAAAAAGATTTTGTTGTTGCCTAAATTTACCTAATACCAGAAACAATTGGAATTAGAACACTAACGTTCATCAGATCAATAAATATTATGAAGATTCCTTTGCTAAACTATTCGAACATCCGAAAAAAGTTGGGTGGTAAAAAAAAAACGTTCTTAACCTGTCAAATCTGACATAAAGCTTGTTTACTTTAATTTAAGTACCTAAACCCACAAAGTATAGTAGGCGGGATATGCTCTAGTTAGACAGTGTCAGGTATAGTCTACGTCGCGCGCGCCTTGTCTAGCGGCCTCGGTTCACAATGCACTGTGACCCGCATGGCCTAGTAAAGATGAATCTCGGCTCACAAGAGTAACAAGTGTATCTACTTATTAACAGCGTCATGTCACGTCTACTGAGCGTCTAGTGTAATGAAAAGGATGATGAACTCGATATCGATTTCGTTTGCGAATCAACGCGGCATTGTATGGAGACGTCTCGATCGCGGCAGTTGTGCAAACGTTCCGCTGGCGGCGCTGTCTCAGTTTCTATACAATTTTGCGATAACTCGCAAACGAATTCGTTGACGACTGCACCATCGATTTGAACACACTAGACGCTCTGGTTTCCGGTGACACTCGTATAGCACTGTGACCCGCGCGGCCTGCTAGTAAAGCCCCACTCAGTCACTTGTATAGCACTGTCATAGTAACTCTGTCTGTCATAGTCTACTGGTATTGACGCAAAGACTTGTCTTGGCTCACAACACTGCGCCAGAGGTCACTCCGTCGATAGTAACTGGCATTGTCATAGACACTCGTATAGCACTGTTTCCCGCACGTTCACTGCTCTCATATCACTGTGTCCTACACGGCGTGTGATCAAAGGTATGGGTCATAGTGTCCGCGCCAGAGGTCACTCCTATAGCACTATGTCCCACGCACGGAGCAGACTAGTTTTGGCTCAGTGCTATTTACGCCGGAGGTCACACCATACTGTGACTGTGGCCTGCTAGTATAAACTGACTTAGTGTATCTAGTATTCACTCACTAATGCATTTCGAGCGAGCCCAAAGACTTGTAACTTGTATAACACTGCCTGACTCACAGTGCCGCGTTTAATGGTCTCAGCTCAGTGTCCGTTGCGCCGTAGGTCACTCCGTGCATAGACACTCGTATAGCACTGTGACCCGCACGTCCACTGCTCTTGCGATGCGACACTCTATATCACTGTGTCCTACACGGTGTGTAATCAAAGACTAGTCTTGGCTCACCACGCTGCTTCTAGTAATCTTGGGTCATAGTGTCCGTTGCGCCGTAGGTCACTCCGTGCATAGACACTCGTGCACTGTGACCCGCGTGGCCTGCTAGTAAAGAAAGAGTGAGAAATGTCTCAAAAGTGAGTCCAAGCGGTCTCAGCTCATAGTGTCCGTTGCGCCATAGGTCACTCCGTGCATAGACACTCGTGCACTGTGACCCGCGCGGCCTGCTAGTAAAGAAAGAGCGAGAAATGTCTCAAAAGTGAGTCACAGCGGTCTCAGCTCATAGTGCCCGTTGCGCCGTAGGTCACTCCGTCCATAGACATTCGTATAGCACTGTGACCCGCGTGGTCTGCTAGTATAAACTGACTCAAAGTGTCTAGTATTTACTCACTAATGCACTTCGAGCGAGCCCAAAGACTAATCTTGTAACTGTACAACACTGCCTGACTCACAGTGCTTCTAGTGGTCTCAGCTCAGTGTCCGTTGCGCCGTAGGTCACTCCGTCCATAGACACTCGTATAGCACTGTTGCCCGCACGTCCACTGCTCTTGCGATGCCACACTCTTATATCACTGTGTCCTATACGATGTGTGATCAAAGACTAGTTTTGGCTCACCACGATGCTCCTAGTAATCTTGGGTCATAGTGTCCGTTGCGCCGTAGGTCACTCCGTCCATAGACCCTCGTATAGCACTGTGATCCGCGCGGCCTGCTAGTAAAGAAAGAGTGAGAAATGTCTCAAAAGTGAGTCACAGCGGTCTCCGCTCATAGAGTCCGTTGCGCCGTAGGTCACTCGGTCCATAGACACTCGTATAGCACTGTGACCCGCGCGGCCTGCTAGTAAAGAAAGAGCGAGAAGTGTCTCAAGAGTGAGTCACAGCGGTTTCAGCTCATAGTGTCCGTTGCGCCGTAGGTCACTCCGTCCATAGACTATCGTATAGCACTGTGACCCGCGCGGCCTGCTAGTAAAGAAATAGCGAGAAATGTCTCATTCGTGACTCACAGTGTATGTACTCTTCACTCACAGTGTGTGTGCTCCTCGCTCACAGCGAGTCGCAAGTGTAGTGCACCTCGAGCGAGCCGTCGGCGAGCGGGGTCGCGCGCAGGGAGCACTGCCAGCGCTAGGGCCGCGCCGCCGGCTTGGGCGGCCGCCGGGGCGCGCCGGCGCCCGCGCTAGAAAAAAAAAACTCTTTATTATACAAAAACCGGCCAAGTGCGAGTCGGACTCGCGCACGAAGGGTTCCGTACCGAAAACTGCAAAAAATCTGATTTTTTGTATGGGAGTAATATTTAAGGGGAAATATTAATTTTATTTTAATTTTATTATTTATTTTTAAAGTAAATATTTAATTAAATAATCTGTGAGCAATTCAAGTATTTAGCTGTTACAATTAATTAAACAGACCCAAAACTGCAAAAAAAAAAAACACGTTTTTTCTATGGGAGCCCCCCTTAATTATTATAATTATTATTTTGATTTTAGTATTTGTTGTTATAGCGGCAACAGAAATACATCATCTGTGAAAATTTCAACTCTCTAGCTCTCACGGTTCGTGAGATGCCTAGTGACAGACGGACAAACGGACAGACAGACAGCGAAGTCTCAGTAATAGGGTCCCATTTTTACCCTTTGGGTACGGAACCCTAAAAAAGACAATTACACCCTATCGTCGTTCTGCCCAATGTGCTTCATAAAGAATACTTTATGTTTAGTGGTTCCTGCCCGAAGTTTTTTGTTTAATGTTCTCAAAAAATCACATATTCAAATTTGCCACCTACTGACCAGAAGTTTCATATTTGGCGATTTGATTTGCTCGTTTCTGATTGGTTGAAATATGGGCCAATTAGCAATCAAGGCCTTTTGTTGAACTGGCTTGCATTCGCCGATCAGTGTCACACCACATGTTGAAGATGGCGACACTTGAACGTATCATTTTCAGTAAAAAATGTCTTGGGCAGATCTCATTAGAATGAAATTGTGCTTAATCAAGAACATTGGGCAGAAACCAGATTTTCATTTAAATAAGCTTGGGCAGAACGAGGCTATAGATAAGACAACGTGTTACAAAAGACCGGGTAATTTTTTTTATAAATTATTAAGCGAAAAATATTGTAAACCCCAGTAAGCTGTCACTTAATAGAACTGAAGTTATCATAGATTATTTAACAGAGTGTATTCTGTGACGGATTCTCAATATTTCCTTCAAAAAAGTTTTCAAAGTCAATAAGAGGAATTTATGGGTTCGAAAAACGTCAAGTCAAAAAATAAACATTGTGTTATCAATTTCAAATCTTCAAATCGATATCTTACAATTATTTCGTGTTTTTTTTTATATCAAAAACGAATTTGTGGTGAAATGACGAAACACCCCTCCATTTTTTATTCATGTTCTTTGGCATAATAACGAAACCAGTAATTAATTATCACTTTTTTTTAACAAATCTCACTCCCGAAATTAGTAGGTTTTGTCAATTTCCAGCACTTTGAAGGCTATTTTCTCCTAACAGGTTGAGTTTGGGCAGCTAAAAAAAAATTAGTCTATTATTAAAAATATAAGAGAGATTGAATATTAGCAAATACCAGACCAAATTTTAATAAATAAATCTTAACCTCCTAAGGCCCATGGTCCTACGTATAGGACTAATGTCAAAATAAGTTTTGAATTTTACATGAATGACACTAAGCATCAAATTCAAACGATCAAAATTTGTTGCTGGGCCTTAGGAGGATATAAGTCTTTCTATTTCGATCCCAGGATCAGGTCGTACTTTGTTTGTGTCTCTCTCTGTGTCAGTGTGTCTCTCTCCGTTTGTGTCTCTCTCTCTGTGTGTCTCTCTCTCTCTGTGTGTGTGTGTGTCTCTATTTGTCTGTCTCTCTCTGTGTCAGTGTGTCTCTCTCCGTTTGTGTCTCTCTCTCTGTGTGTGTCTCTCTCTCTGTGTGTGTCTCTATTTGTCTGTCTCTCTCTGTGTCAGTGTGTTTCTCTCCGTTTGTGTCTCTCTGTGTGTGTGTGTGTGTGTGTGTGTCTCTATTTGTCTGTTTCTCTCTGTGTCAGTGTGTCTCTCTCCGTTTGTGTCTCTCTGTGTGTGTGTGTGTGTGTCTCTCCCTCTCTCCATGTCTGTACATATACTCACTTGTGCGTGTGGTGCCGCCGCTGCAGTATGCTGGAGTGCTGCGGCGTGTGCAGCGCCGGCGCGGGCGCGGGGCGGGGCGGCAGCGGGGGCGGCGCCGCGCGGGGCAGGGGGGGCGTGACCGCTGGCGGCTGGGGGGAGGGGGGATGGTCAATGATTTGCTGTAGTTAAATTACCATGACTGTGATAATTGTTGTTGTTGTTTGTTACGTGACAACCATAGACTTATATCGAAATAGATGACTCAAGTGTATGTACTTTGCGTGCCAAAAAGAAGAGCAATGCTCTTCCTTAGACTCGATTTCATTTAGTTTAGTACCACTTAGATTAAGTTTAACTGCCTAGAGACAGAACAACTTGAATAAAGTTGTGTCACCTTTGAATCGGTTTCACTCGGACTGTCAATTCCCATCGCTCAAGCGGTCATGTGACGTCACAATAAGTAGAGAAAAAGTAGCACACTTGGTTTTCATACAAATGCAGGAATTCGCGTATCTTTTTCGATATAAGTCTGTGCTCCAAACCCAAATCTCATTAAATATTTTGAATTTTTAGTTAAGTTAGCTCACAATACTTATTTATAGATCATTTTACATGTATCCAAACACAAATGTTACATAATATTACATAGGTTCTTATGGAATTGATATTTTTTCTACTTCTATCGTAATTAAAAAAAAAAAACTCAAAATTACACAGATTTCGACTACATTGTGCAAATTTTAACTATCATAACATAAATCAAAAACAATTTATTCAACTGCAAAAAAAAATATTGCATGCATTATTATTAAGTGACTATTATTTATTTAGGCCTTGGACCAAGTAAATAAGGACTGATTACTTGTCACTAAAGCTGAAGCCAAGACCGAAAGATCAACCAGAGATGTAAAAGTCCCTATCTAATTGAGTGACAATGAGATTTTTGCAATATGGGACATTCAATGCCGTAATATTATGCTTAAATTCCCAAATGGGTTGGTTACAGTATTTTTACGCACATTTAAAAGTTGAATTTGATCATCTACAAGCGTAGAATCTTATTTACTTCAATCAGTAAATTCAAAGAGCTTTACAATTACATATACTCCAATTATTAAAAAGCGTTGAAATTACTCGTCCATTTCTCTGTTTATTCGATTGTCAACTTCTGTCATAAGGGGGTAAATTAATAAACCGTGACCAATTTCACAATTCGTTGCCTTTTTTAGCATAATTTAGTTTCCTTATCTTAAGTAGTTAGCTTATCTGTTAGTATTGTAGGCAAATAACGTGGCTATCACAAACTATATGAAACATAATAATAATCATATAATCATGCCTATGTTCCCAAATGGGGTAGGCTAAGCACACGAAACGTGAAATAGACATAACGATGAGTATGACTATTTCACGCTTTACAGCCACTTTTAGAATTATTTTAGGTTAAAAACAGATGGAAGAGGTAGCATAATAGTGACAGGTTGTTAGCCTGTCGCCTAAAGAATACCTAAACCCATGTCCTTAGTGGCTTAGTGCTATTCTAAACCCGATACCACACGGGACCACGGGATATGAAATATAAATAATTTTGTAAAGAGGTAAGGGCAAATATTCTGGCCACAGAATATTTTATTTTATTTTTAATATTCTTATTTTTTTCAATAACTGTAATAATAGTAAATAATGATGTTCTCGCAACAGAGTTGGGCATTTCGTAATCTATACAAATATTACAATTACTAGTAATTAGGAATCATTGTCAATTCCAAATTACTGGAATTGATGACCAGATTACTTATGAAAACAGAAAACCGTTTTTCAATATACGCAATTTATACCGTTTAAAGTATTTTACATAAAAAAACAATTTTATTTCAGTGACGTTAACGAAATTGACACATTGAAAAGGTTTGGCATTTAATTGAAGTAGTCTAGTCTGTAGTAATTTTACTTAAGTATTTGATTACCCAAGAATTAAGATTACAGCAGCGGTTTATAATGCCGATTCCAAAGAAATGAATTACAAATGTAATCACAGGAGACTATTACAGTAATTTTGATGACCTAGGTAATGAATTACTGAAGAATCACAATTACTTGAATGTAACCGTGTAATTAATTCCAATAGTAATTGATTACGCCTAATACTGTCCCACAATGCAAAAAATCATGGTCAATGTAAGGATTATGGCGACTTAAGGGGTTACCATTACAAAAAAAGTAGACTTGATAGTGAATATGTTGTCTATTAAATTAAGTTTATATTAAAATCAAATAAATTAATGCGATTCTAATTCTTTGACACAAAACCGTTAAAATAAAATTATTGTATGAATTTTTCAGGTAAGTTTCTTGAGTGATGTTTTTTTTTTGACGTAAAGATTTTTTTAGGCTGGCAAGATTGGCATGAGGAGTGAGCGAGAAAACTACTCCCTCCTTGCTGGCTCACCTGTCCTCAACTTGCCTCTATGTAGTATTTTCCAAGTGCGCAATCATGTTAAGGGCCGATAGGACCTTCTTACATCAATGATTTAGGCTAGCTGGAATGTTTTATCAGTGTCAAACTGTCAAAAGTCTTTTCTTTCTTTCTTTCAGTGGTCATCTCACCTGTGGCTGCGGCGTGGGCGGGGGCTCCCTCGGCCGTCGCGGCGGCAGCGGGGGCGGGGTGCCGCAGCAGCTCGCTGGGACACACATAGGAGACATGTTAGTTGACACTTTGACAGACACGGAAATATACATGGGAGGACTTAGTCGACTAATAGTGTTTTTGTCTAAGAATAAAATAAAATTTACAAGCTTTTATTCAGCTAAACCTGACCAGCAGCGCTATTGTCTAACGCACCAAAAATCTAAATACCTAAAAATCTCACTGGACAATTTTTACACCAATCACCTAGTCCCAAATTAGGCAATTTGTGTTATGGATACTAGACAACGGATAAACTTATTTATATATAGATAAACATCCAATACTCGAAGGCAAACATTCATCATACAAACATCTGCCCCGACCAGGAATCGAACCCGAGACCTTAACCTTTTGACCGCCAAAGACGCCATATCACGTCATCGCAAGTCAGTGCCCGTGACGCCACGACGTTAAATGGTGCGTCGAAGTTATTGCGAAAGAACTGAAATATAAAACGCTGCAACATTTTTTCTAGGTTTACTTTATTTATAGGTAGTGTAAGTTATTTTATACCTAATTTAAATAAAATAATACAGCACCATTCGAAAAAAAACAAGCATTATCTAACAGCCGACTCACGTCTTTGGGGTTAGGAGCACAGCGTTTCACTTCGCGCCTTGGCGGTCAAAAGGTTAAGCTTCTCAGTCAGGTTCTCTGACCGCTGGGCTATTTGGCCAGCATAAATACCTTGTTGCGCTTGTGTGGCGTGTGGCACCAGTATGGCGTGTGGCGCGGAAAAGCTCTGGGCTCGCGTTGGACCTACTGAATTGGACATACTGACAGCAGCGGTGGGATTTACTTGGGCTGGATTATTATAACTCACCTTGCGGCGTCTGTGTGGCGTGTGGCGCCGGCGCGGCGTGTGGCGGCGCGGCGTGTGGCGCGGGGAAGCAGAAGGCCGAGCCGGCGGCCGGCGACGGCGGCAGCGGCGCCGGGGAGCGCTTCGGGGACATCAGCGAAGGCCTGCGGACGAGCAAGGCCGTTAGCGGACCGTTACATACGACCCCTATTTTTGTCTCAAGAATTCGCGCATCCACAGTATTCAGCCTTGAATACTGGCAATAATGGCATATGCATATACATAAATCATGGCTGTATTCCCAAATGGGATAGGCAGAGCACACGAAACGTGACATAGACTAAGATATCACTTTTTCTCGTTTCGAAAACTGATGGAAGTGCTAGTATAATAGTGACAGGTTGCTAGCCAGTTGCCTGTCGCCTAAAGCATACCTCAACCTACGAAGAAATGAAGTTTTATTATATCCCAAAACCAAGTAAAGTCAATCAAATGGGGTAGGCAGAGCATACGAAACATGAAATAAACAAAACCATGATAGGTATCAATGAAAGACAGAATTAGAAATAGCGTGATAAGGGAACAAGCTGGTGTGAGAGTAGACATAGTTTCCGGTTCGTTAGGACCTAAACTCAAATTACCCTATTACACAATACAACCTAATGTCAAAAACACATAGAGTCATATAACCATTAATTTAAAACAACCTGATGTCTAAATACCAGAATCCCAAAATACCCTAAAAACTTAAAACCAAAACAAACTTGTCTCGATTAGTACTACTACCACAATCACCTACTGTCATAAAAGCTAAAGATCATTACGCACTATTCCCATATCACACTAGTTTTGAATTACACTATTATCTTAATTTGAGTTTAGGTCCTAACGAACCGGAAACTAGACATAGTGACAAGGATTGAAAAAAGTATGCCTAGCTGGTTTGGTCATATGGAGAGGATGGATGAAAGAAGATTGACTAAACAGATTTATACGGGAAGTGTGAATGGGTGTGTTGGGAGGGGAAGACCTAGACGGACGTTCCGTGACCAAATCGCGGACGTTTTAGAAACAACAAAAGACTAATGAATGTGGATGAAGCAAAAGAAGTATGTCAGGATCGTAGCGAGTGGAACAAAGTGGTCTCTGCCTACCCCTGTGGGAAAGAGGCGTGACTGTATGTATAATTATTACTACTTCGCGCTTTACAGTCACTTCTAGCAACATTTTAGGTTTAAAAACAGATGGAGAATAATCCTTATCCTTACTAATATTATAAGTCAGAAAGTGAGTTTGTTTGTTTGTTTGTTTGTTTGTTTGTTTGTTCCGCTTTCACGCCGTAACTACTGAACCGATTGCTTTGAAATTTTGCAGACATAAAGGTAGAAGCCCGGATTAAATAATAGGGTACTTTTTATCCCGGAAAATATTGATGTTCCCGAGGAAAAACAAAAATATAGTTTGCTTGATCGATCGATATCAATCGATGATAGATCGATATCGATCGATAGATGATAGATCGATGGCGCTGTGTGTCGTTTGAAACGAGAAGTTTTCTTATAGTTGTGCTTTATACCGCAATATAACCGAGTTCCACGCGGGCGAAGCCGCGGGCGGAAAGCTAGTAATAAATAATTCAAAAACTAATTAAATTAAAACAAGTCTCACCGAGTCCGTAGTTACGAAGCGAAAGACAGACGGGCTAAACCAGACACACGATTTTACGGTCGGTGTTGGATGATAACAAACATATGCCCCGTATCGGATAACACGCAGCATTACATAATCATATTTACCTACATCGCGCCTGTATTCCCAAATGGGGTAGGCAGAGCAGACGAAACGTTTCGTGGCCACTTCTATGCTAAGACCTTTAGGTACGGTCAAGGACTTTAATTCATGAGCCACCATAGAACCTTTCCAAAGAAAAAATCATTACGATTACCTTTGATAATTAATGGGATGTCACTACGACGTTTACTGTGAATTGGTTCCATGGTGGCTCATGAATTAAAGTCCTTGACTGTACTTAAAAGATGGTAAACAATCCTGACATGTCTTTTTATTGAAATACACAGTCTAAAAATGAAAATCATTACAATATACAATTCAATTAGGAAAGTAAACGATTTTTTCATACCTAAATTGTAAAATGTAAAGATTTTGATTTATAAAGTGTATCTACACTAATATTATAAACAGGAAAACTTTGTTTGTTTGTTTGGTTGTAATGAATAGGCTCAGAAACTACTGGACCATTTTTAAAAATTCTTGCACCATTCGAAAGCCACATTATCCACGAGTAACATAGGCTAAATTTTATTTTGAAAAAAAAAAAAGAGGATTACGTAAAATATTTTGGTTTAGATATCTACATCTACACTAATATTATGAAGAGGAAAACTTTGTTTGTTTGTAATGAATAGGGAAACCTACGACCCTAAAATCCGAAATTTACGCGAACGAAATCGCGGGCGGAAAGCTAGTGTTTAAATAAAAAGACACGTCAAGATTGTTTACCATCTTTTAAGTACCTAAAGGTCTCTAGTATAGCTTAGTTTTGCGTTGGCAGGTATAACAGTGAAAGGTTGCTAGCCTGTCGCCTAAAATATAGATACATATAAACACGCCCATGTTCCCAAATGGGGTAGGCAGAGCACACGAATCGCAACAGACTAAACCATGACTATTTCACGTTTCGTGGCATATTTTTTTAAGTTTTGAGTCTGAAGGTATAGTAACAGATTGCTAGTTTGTCGACTAAAATATACCTAAACCTAATTCCTTAGTCGTCTCTTACGACATCCACGGAAGAAAAGGAGAGGTGGTAATCTAAATCTGACACGACAAGGGAAATATCTAAATACACATTATGTTCCTAATATACGTTCAGAGTTTAGACACAATAAGAAAATGAAAAAAAACCTCTCTATTCAACCAAAGAATATTTTGGGAATAAATAGACAATGAAAATAAAAGTAAAAATAAAATAAATAAATATCATTAAAACATACATAGCGACGCTGACGGTTCTTCTGGAGTCGTATTTCAGTACCTAATCTATTAAGGTCCGACCACACCGCAGCTTAAAATCCGGTGTCGCTTCGGAATCGCAGTGTCGCGTCGTTTTCGCACCGTTTTCGCCGCGTGCTCCCCACACCGCAGCTTAAAAAACGGTGACGGTACGGAATCGCAATGACGTGTGTCACGATAATCTTTTTGTCGCAAACCTTCCAAACCGGTGCTTAAAATTCGCTGCGTCAAAATCATGCTTCAAATACCTATATGACATAAGTAAAGATCAACTGCACCCATCACAGCAACAAAACAAAAGAACGTGACTCAGTTGTCTCGTTCCTTTTTTAAATTTTAGACATAGAATCTGATAATCTCTATGTGAAAAACGAAGTGTTACCGACAATAACCGAGAAACCCCGATTCGCAAATCTTTGCGTAAAAATCGCTGCATCTACAAGACAGCTGCGTTGTTTACGTCACCGGTGTGGTGTCTGCCATAAGATCTCCGTGTAATATGTTTTGCGATTTTTACGCAGATCAATTAACGGTGCGACAGCGTATTTTAAGCTGCGGTGTGGGAGCATGCGGCGAAACCGGTGCGAAAACGACGCGACACTGCGATTCCGCAGCGAGACCGGATTTTAAGCTGCGGTGTGGTCGGACCTTTATACGTAGAGGTTAGCATAGGTGGACATTATAATACACCATCTATCCTTTTCTAACAGTCCCAGTTAGACAGAGACGGCTATAGTACGTGGAATAGGCTTACCTGGGCCGGTCCCTCGCTGGCAGCGGGCTCGGCGGCGGCCGCGGCGTGTTACTCACGGCCGGAACGGCTGTTGCAAAGAGACACATTTGTGTTACTACCAGGGTATCAGGTGTGAAGTTTGGTGGTTACAAGCCTAAAACGAGCGAAGGCCCATTTTTCGGTTCACTTGCGTCACCAAGACATACTGTTATAGTTAATATTTTTATTTTTTGTTATTTTAGTATGGTGATGGTATGGGGAACTAAAAATATTTTTTCTTTCTTTTTTCTGTAGGGACACCTAGCGCCATATATCATCGAGTGGTAGAACTTCTACTGTCAAGAAAAAAGGAAACCTACATCCCGCTATCGAAGTATCGACGATCGATTGCATAAATACAACTTCCAATTTCCTCTCTATGGACTTCGGTCCCCAGGCATAACATCTGCCTGGAGAGAGATCTCTCTATTGGAGTCTTTCGTAGACTGGTGACCCCTACTTGGACATAATAACGCAACCTTCGATGACCTTCCTCACTTCCTTTAATACTCACGGGTATGCGCCTCGGCCTTCGGTTTGGTCTCGGCCGGGAGCGTCGCCGTGTGCTTGAGGGTACTATTGCGCGGCAAGAGCGGCGGCACGTGTTCCTGTGAAGAAGGGCCATGTTACTGTTAAAATAATACTTTGGCTCACTTTTTACTTAATGCCTGCGATAGTACATCAAACGCAGGAGTACAAAATACTAGACATTTAAAAAAAACATGAAAATTCAGGAAAAAATTAGAGATGTACCGACTAGTCGGTTAAGCCGACTATTCGGCCGCTTTTGTAGTCGGCAAGTAGTCGGCGACTAGTCGGCAAAAAACGCCGACTAGTCGGCTTTTTACTTTGTATGTATTTCTAATTAATAAAAACCTTATTTGTTCATTATTATTAGGATTTTACAATGCGTGGCTTTTACAAAGCATGAGATGTATGAAATTCTGCGGCGTTTGCGTCTTTCTTGAGCTAAAGTAGGAACCATTTTACCAAAAACGCGTAAGATATCTGAAATTCTGCGGTGCTTTCTGTTTTTTCGGGTAGATAAAGTTTGTAATGTGGAGCAATATTTTCGATAATTTTAATAATACTTTCTCACCGTAAATACCTTTCCTATACTTCAACAAACATAAAAAAAAGAATTGGCCAAATTGGTCCAGGCGTTGTTGAGTTATGCGCTTATCAACACATTTTGCGAAGTGTACTTTGTGGCGCTCGTACGCCAAAACTATTGGCTTTATGAAAAAAAAACAAAAGATGTAAATTGTAGGCAATTGTCTTTAGTTTTATTTTGTATCAAACTGTTTAGTCGTAAAATGAGTCAGAAAGGAGAATTTGTCAAAAAACTGCTTTTTTGCGTCATTTTTCCAATATGGCGGCGTTAGCGGCGAAGAGACGAGGTGGCAAAGTTGAAATTCGGAAAAAGCACATCAAAATCTATAAAATTAGAAAATTACCAATTTTAAAAACTTCCGGAAAACTTTCCACTTCCAGGTAACTCCTATATTTCGTATCGAATTACAGTAGGTATTATATTAACCAAAGATGAACTTATTAGCGACTTTAGCGAAGTAAATAAAACACGCATAAACAGGTTCCGACCTGCTCGCGGGCGGCGGTTGCAACTAGTGCGCGAACAAGCCGAGAACAAAGTCGTACAAAAATCTCCGAA
Organism: Adoxophyes honmai; assembly: GCA_005406045.1. Lineage (NCBI taxonomy): Eukaryota > Metazoa > Arthropoda > Insecta > Lepidoptera > Tortricidae > Adoxophyes > Adoxophyes honmai. The sequence continues at coordinate 49,789 of BHDV01041063.1, read as the reverse complement.
ACCGAGATAGGCCTAGCCGACTAGTCGGCCGACTAGTCGGCCTCTTAACAGCCGACTAGTCGGCTAGTCGGCTAGTCGGCCAAAGTGGTAGTCGGTACATCTCTAGAAAAAATCTTCATAGGGGTTTTCAGACTTCCATCCTGTATTGTATTTCCGGTCATCCTGTATACAGTGTTGTTTTTAAAACACCAACATCGCATCTCCTCGCACGACTAGATAAGTATTTTTATACTTTTGTTCTACGAGTTTAATCATTTTTAACATAACACTAACGCGACACTCCCTCATAGTGAAGTATGAAGGATCTACTCACTTTTTTATGTCGAGATCGAAACACGTCGATCTAATCTCGATATAAAAACGTGAGTCCATATACGTTTTAATTCACTACGAGTTTCATCATTTCCCGGGGTTTAGGTCCATAATATTAAGATGGATATGACGTACCTACAACCCCGCGTCTTTTTTGATATTTTATTATCATTACAAAAAGTAAACAATTACCCATGATCAACCTCTTTTATTAAATGAAATGACCACTTGAAATAAGCAATAGATAATGTCTTGACTGATATTGTCATTCAAATTGAGCCCTGCATATCAAATTCTCAACATTATCGACAAATAATAATAATTTCCTTACAAATATCCACTATTTAGACAATTCTAGTGTTCTTGCAAATTATTAAATGACGGCTTTTTTTATTTTAGCCCAATATTCAAAATCCCGGGAAATCCCGAGGCACATCCACGATAAGCATAACGTTTAAGGTCGTTCACCCCAAATTGCATCCTAGATCCGATCACTGGTCATAATCATAAGTCATACGTTAGTCATTTATTGTACTATCGTGACATTTGTAAGTGTATGTTAGGCAGAGAACGCGTTACAAGCGCGGATCACTCACGTCCGGATACAGCACCGAGTCGGCGAGCGGGCCGCGCGGCGACAGCGCCGGTTTCCGCTCCGGCAGGTTGAGGGCCGTCCTGTAAACATTATACCTTTAGACTATCTAATTCTTTAACAAATAAGTGGACAAATGTATTATATTGTACATACATACAATCATGTTTGTATTCCCAAATGGGGTAGGCAGAGCACACAAAAAACTACATAAACAAAACGATAACTATTTCACGTTCCGTGGCCACTTTTGGCATATTTTAAGGTTTATATTTGGCAGGTTTAATAGTGCTTGCTGCCTAAAATGTACTACCTTAACCTATTTTCCTTAGTAACATCTTACAAAATCCACGGAAAAAATGGAGAGGTGCTATTCTATTAAATCGATCTTACCGTTCGTGCCTCGGAGAATGCCTTTCTATGGTCCGCGGCGACGGAGGCTCCTCATTCCTGCTGCTCCTGTGGGGGAACGTGGGCTATTTACTAACATTACAAAGTCACTAAAAGAAAATATAGTCAAAGTTCACAAACATCCTTATCCTTATCCTTACTAATATTATAAATGGGAAAGTGAGTTTGTTTGTTTGTTTGTTCCGCTTTCACGCCGTAACTACTGAACCGATCGCTTTGAAATTTTGCATACGTAAAGTTAGAAGCCCGGATTAAATAATAGGGTACTTTTTATCCCGGAAAAAATGATATTCCCGAGGGAATGTTCGCTTTATACCGCAATAAAACCGAATTCCACACGGGCGAAGCCGCGGGCGGAAAGCTAGTAGGTTATAGTTGTAGTTCCGTTTTTAACAGCAGAAATAAAAATGGTCTGATATTTACAGTGAAAGACACTAGTTTTGAAAAAAAAAGTGGTATAGAAACTTGTGGGATGGAAGACGGCTGAATTTCATATCTTGCGATGCGACGATTTCGACATTGGTTATATTTTAAAGTGTAATAAATTCTCATTCCCATGTACGGTCGACCAAGAAAGTGGTCTACCACTTTTGACAAAAGTTTCTGTGAGATCAAAATTGTCACAAGGTTGACTTTGTCACTGTCATAACATTATGGCGAGGGGAAATCGACCTTGTTGTTTCATGAGGGTCAAATGAATATCGATCTTGAGGGGGTAGACCACTTTCTTGGTCGACTGTACATTTTTTGTCAGTAAACTTATGGAAAACACTTTCAAGGCACTTTTAAGATACTTGTTACAATTTCACAGTTCCGGTGACCCATCTGTCGGGTGGCTATGGCTTTTTTCTTTCTCTTTTAATTTTTTTCCCACACTGATGACTCACTTGGCCTTGTCAGGCGGCTAGGGTACTCACTTGGCCTTGTCCAGCAGCGCTAGCCCCTTATCGAGGAGACTGAGCTGGCCGGTGTTGCTAGAGCAGCGCTCGAGGCGCGGCGAGATTAGTGAACCTCGGCCTTCCTCGTGACGAGAACCTGCGAACAACCAGAGTTATTAAAGCGAAAAATATTATAAACCCTAGTGATAGTTTCATCACTTAATAGAACTGAAGTTATCATAAATTATTTAACAGATTGACTGATATTTTTACTGACGGACTTTCAAGTTTTCAAAAAGGTTTGCAAACTCAATAAGAAGAATAAAGCCCGTCACAGACTACGCATATACGATAATATTTTATCTGCGTATAAACGCCATTATTCCATATGTCGGTGCTAACAGATACTTGACGGTAAATCTGCGCTGTGTGTGTTAGCTCATTGAATTGCATAGAGAGCGATATTGACAGATATCTGTTAAGTAAAAGATTTCTTACCGTATCTGCTTAGTGTGTGAAACGCTTTACTAGCATGTTTTTCATGTATTGTAAATTGAGAATTGGCCCTTTCTGATCTACTCATATTTTTGTAACAAGTTGTACATACAAAACAAACACATAACATGACGAAAATAGAATACGGTATGTGTGTCTATGTGTCTCTGTGAGTCTATGTGTCTTTGTCTACGTGTCTCTGTGTGTCTATGCGTGTATGTGTGTATTGTAGTACGTGAATTTGCGTGAGCGTACGTGTCTGTGTTTGTATCGAATACATGCTGTATGTCTGTCTGTCTGGCTGTGTAAAGTAAGGCCAACCAGACGAGATAATAAACATAAACAATGGTACCGTTACTGAGTTACGTGGCGGTAGTCAGATTATTATCTCTATCCTTATCACTCGTATGCAGTTATGGCGTCAACCTCTGAAACTTTGTTTACATTCTTTATCTCGTCTGGTTGGCCTTAGTTTACTTATGTCACCCTTACCCCGATGTTCGGAGAGCGAGAGCGAAGACACAGAGGCACCGTCCCAGGCGCCGCCCGGCCCGCCGGTCGGCGACAGCTGCGACACACCTATGAAGAAGGACACGTTAGTACAATCGAATCCTTATCCTTACTTCCTTACTAATATTATAAATCGGAAAGTGAGTTTGTTTGTTTGTTCCGCTTTCACGCCGTAACTACTGAACCGATTGCTTTGAAATTTTGCAGACGTAAAGTTAGAAGTCCGGATTAAATAATAGGGTACTTTTTATCCCGGAAAATCTTTTGTTCCCGAGGGAATGTTCGCTTTATACCGCAATATAACCGAAGCGGCGGGCGGAAAGCTAGTAAACAATAAATCGGCCTAAATTGCTACACAATTGAAATTACTATACTTCTTAGTCAGTGATATACAGTCAATGAATTTGATAACTGTGCCACTTTGTACCTTTTTACAAGAAATGTCACTGTGACATACCATACTATTTACTAATCAAAGCAATATGAAACTCATTATGAAAAGGTTCAAAGTGGCACAGGTATCAATTTCCTTGACTGTAGGTACACGACATAGATTAAAATACACTATACCTCATTCAGTCTTTGTCATTTGTATGAGATTAAGTGACAGAGAGAGCGCTATAGTAACTTGTCTCCGAAATATCTGCAATTTGTATTATCATACTGCGACTTGTATTATCAAACTGCGACCTGTATCATCACAAATGCGACCTGTATTGTCAAACTGTGACCTTATTGTAATAACTGCGACCAGAATTATCAAACTGCGGCCTTTATTATAAAGTGCGACTATCGTCGTTGTTAGAGGAGTGATCGCCGTGCTGCGACCTGTATTATAAAACTACGACCAACATCATCAAACTTCGACCTGTATTTTAAAACTGCGACCTTTATCATAATCACTGCGACTCACTGAGCGTGTCATCGTTGTTGGAGGAGTGATCGCCGTGCTACGACCCAATTATCAAACTGCAACCTTACTCATCAAACTGCGACCTTCTTCATCAAACTGCGACTTTTATCATAATAATTGCGACTCACTGAGCGTGTCATCATTATTGGAGTGATCCCCGTGCGCATGCGCGGCGTGCGCGCTGCGCGACACTTTGACAGTCTTCAGTGACAGCTCGGGGTATTAACAAACTCAACCTATAATATCAAACTGCGTCCTATGTCATCAGGTCATCACAAGTGCGACCCTCCACACCACACTGCGACCTGTATCATCACAAGTGCGACCATATTATCAAACTGCGACCTGTACCATCACAAGTGCGACCATATTATCAAACTGCGACCTGTACCATCACAAGTGCGACCATATTATAAAACTGCGACCTTTATCATCACAAGGGCAACCTGTATCATCACAACTGAGACCTTTATAATCAAACTGCGACCTTTATCATCACAACTGCGACCTTTATCATAATAGCTGCAACCTATATTATCAAACTGTATAATAAAGTGCGACTCACTGAGCGTGTCGTCGTTGTTGGAGTGATCTCCGTGCGCATGCGCGGCGTGCGCGCGGCGCGACACCTTGACAGGCTTTAATGACAGTTCGGGGTATTTGCGGGGCTGAGGAGAGAACACACGGGATTAAATAAAGAAATACATTTTAAGATCGATGTAAGTGTGCAAGTAAAAAAAATGTTTATTGTACAGTCAATGAATTTGATAACTGTGCCACTTTGTACCTTTTCACACGAAATGTCACTGTGACGTACCATACTATCTACTAATCAAAGCAATATGAAACTCATTATGAAAAGATTCAAAGTGGCACAGGTATCAATTTCCTTGACTGTACAAACAGATAAATTACAGATAAGTCAAAAAATAAAAATACAAACACATACATCCATACACCACGTCAAAATCATGACTATTTGACGTTTCGCTCTCGCTGGCATATTTTTAAGTTTTCAGATGGGAAATAGAATAGTGAAAGATTGCTAGCCATAGCTAAACCTATTATTACTCAGCTCTTACGATTACGACATCCACGAAAGAATCGGGAAAGTGTTATTCCCGACACCACACAGGATTTTTATTCTTTTTGTACAACAAAGAATTTTCACCCGTGTGGTGCCGGGTTAGAATAGCACCTCCCCCTTTCTTCCCGTGGGTGTCGTAAGAGTCGACTCTGGGAAAGGGTTAGTGTATTTGTGGGCGATGGGCTAGCAACCTGTCACTGCAATATCACGTTTAACCATCTGGTTACCCAGAATTTGCTAAACGTGGCACTGGATTTTTTGAATTCATGTGCTCTGCCTACCCCTCTTGGGAACACAGGCGTGAGAATATGTATGTATGTATGTAAAGAATTTTCTATACAATGTGTTACAAAAAACCGGGTAAAAAAACGTAAATTATTAAAGCACAAAATATTGCAAACCCTAGTAAGCTGTCACTTAATAGAACTGAAGTTATCATAGATTGTTTAGGAGCGAGTTATTATTATGGTGAAGGTTGCGGATTGTTGCCAGACTAGAATATATGTCCCTAATCAGGGATCACTCACGAATTTAGGCATCTGTTTCACGGGCGGCCGCGGCTCGATTTCCAGGCTCTTAGCGTACAGGTAGTTCGTTATCTCGTTCTCATCCATGCCTGGGAACGGGTCCAGCTCTTCAAGGAACGCCTGTGGAACAAGGAAGAACAATTTAGCCTCGGAACAAGTCACAACAGGTTATATAACTTCCCCAAAACTATTTTTTTTTATGTCACTGGACAATTTTTACACCAATCATCTAGTCCCAAAGTAGGCAATTTAATGCCTGAGTTATGGGTACTAGACAACGGATAAATATACTTATATATAGATAAACATCCAAGACTCGAAAGCAAACAAAAGCAAATTATTTCATACATACATACACACATAATCGACACGCCTTATTCCCTGCGGGGTAGGCAGAGACAACAACAGAGCGCCATTCGCTTATATTCTGACATACTTCTCTCGCTTCAGTCACATTCATCACTCTCGTCATACACGCTCGACGGTTTCGGGTACTCCTAATTTACTTCTTGCCATTAACTTTTATTTCCTGGTAGAAAAAAAAATTGTAAAAAACTGCCGTGTGTCACAGATACGATTTTCTGAAACTGTAAAGCGTGTCACACGCTAAGCAGATACTATAAGATATCTGTATCTGAACGGATATCTGTCCATATCGCTCCTTATACAATTCAATGAGCTAACACACAGCGTAGATAACTTATATTTTACCGTCATATCTGTTGCCACCGACACATGGAAACATTGAGGATATAACCTATAGAGTACTAATGTCATCTTGGTTGTTCGGAAATTATTCCGCAAAACAATTGAAGACCTCGCTGTGCTCTTATTGGCCGGCCCAAGATCGCGCGCCACACTAGAGTTGGGCAAGTTTACAAATGTATCGATAATATCGATATCGATAATAGCAATTTTTTACTAATTGTCCTGGAACGCAATTTTTAAAACAAGCTCACCTCTCTGTCTTCGCACTCATCGTTCAATATTAATATCGCTCTTGTACAATTATAAATGAAATGTAAACCACTTTTAAAATAAAAGATTATAAAATTCACCAACAAATTTAATTCCTTACCAATGCAGTCATCTTTTGGTTTATTGAAAAAAAAATGCTAATCTGGACCGAGATAATAAAATAAAACTGTCAAAAAATTTAAAAATACGAATTTTTTTATCAAGGTTACCTACTGTAAACAGTGAACTGTTTCGTTAAATGAATCTAAAATAAACCTACTTTCAATCACAGCGGATTACAGCTAATTTAATTTAAGTGAATACAATCAAAACTTTACAAAAATGATTGTTATTGAAAAATACAAAAAAGCAGTTTTTTTCTAAATAAAACCCGCGGGGACACTGGACTGTAATTGTTAGCAGTGGAAGACTTCGGCCCCTCAACACGAACCTCGAAAATTGATTTGATTGATTGATTGGCCCAAAATGATGCTAAAAGTGGCTGCGAAGCATGAAATAGTCATAATTATGGATATGTCTATTTCACGTTTCGTGTGTTTTGCCTACCCCATTTGGGAACAAAGGCGTGATTTTATGTTATGTTAACATTTATTTAATTCGGCCCCGTAAAATACGAAATACTTATAAATATCGATACATCATTTGATTATTAACAGCGCAACTCTAGTTACACTGTGTATTGACAGAATGAGATGAAGTAATGGGATGACACCTAGGTGAAAGTGAGATGCATAATTATGTGTCATTTTGAATGACCAGTTAACTTGAGCTGCACTAAAATGAATATAAATTGAAAAATGCATGTTTACTGTTAATTACCGGTTAAATGTAACACCGTCTGTTTTCAAATTTGAATTTTTGCCGTTTTTACCACACCAACGAATGGAACAGTACGTCATTACGCAAGTATATTAATTTACATCTAGAAATATGAGGAGTTGCACGCAGATCTGTTGTGGGCTCCATACAGTTTCTGTGACAGTGACACTACACGTTAGTATATTGAAATAAACAAACATTTGCGGACCGGGGTTGCGAACATTGTTTCTCTATAGGTTCTATCCTCTATGCATGGAAAGATGGCATTTATACGCAGACAAAATTTTATCATACCTCCTTAGTCTGTGATTATTCTGTACTAGCTTTTGCCCGCGGCTCCGCTCGCGTTAAATTCGGGGTATCACAGAAGAGATAGCACACATACCAACTTATAGCTTTCTTGAAAACTTCCACCCCTCACTTTAGGGAAATGGGGGGTTTTGAAGAGACAAAATGTAGCCTATGTCACTCTCCATGCCCTAAACTATCTCTACCTAAAAAAATCACGCCAATCCATCGCTCTGTTTAGCCGTGAAAGACGGACAAACAAACAAACAAACAAACACACACACTTTCACATTTATACAGGGTGGAAAGTTTCAATGGGCCCTGGAGGGAAACTACTCTAAATCCTTTAGTTAGCTAATTTTACTGAAAGGAAACATTTTTTTTTTTTAATTTTTAGTTTGTTCGATTCCCGGTTGAGACAAGCAAAATTTTAAAAATCTTTTAATGCAGTTTTGTTTCTTTCTAAAAATGAAGGAATGTTTCCTTTCAGCAAAATGAGCTAACTAAAAGATTTAGAGTAGTTCCCCTCCAGGGCCCATTGAAACTTTCCACCCTGTATATTGGTACGGATTAGTCTGTGTTGTTCCGTATGGACTCACCCTCGTTCTGGGCTCGACGGTGAGGCAGTACGGTTGATTCTGGTACTGCTGTATCTCTCCCGTGATCTCTGCGACTTTCCGTCTCTTAGAGAAGTTTATCAGCTTGTTGTCAGAGTCCGGCAGGTAATCTGGACAGAGAAGAAAGAAGAAAGAAGTTACAATTGTTGAGCCACTTGCCACTGTTCGCAATTTAGACGTGTAATCAATGACAGATGTGACCGACTAGATGTCAGCTATTGGATTGGTATTACACGACCAAGTTACAAACATAGGTAAATGGCTCAACAATCCCTGTTCGCGATGGTACGTACTCCTACAGTAAACTTAACTATTAATTAAACCATTGTCATTTGGGAAGTAAACAGGGGTTATTTGGAGACTGAAATTGGGTCATGTGGGAACTAAACTGGGGTCGTTAAGGGACTAAACCAAGGTCATTTTGGGACAAAACCAGGCTCAGTTGGCCGGGGCCATTTGAAGACTAAAATGGGGGCATTTGGAGATTTAACTGGAGTTATTTATGGAGCTACTTTGATGTATGGCAGCGAGAGTTGGGTGTGGCAGAAGAGACATGAAAGTAGAGTGAATGCGGTTGAGATGCGTTCTTTGCGTAGCATGAGTGGTATAAAACTTACTGATAGGGTGCGTAATAGCGTGATTAGAGAGAAGTGTGGTCTGAAAGAGAATATTATTACAAGGGTAGAGAAAGGTATGCTGCGTTGGTTTGGGCACGTGGAGAGAATGGATGAAGCAAGGGTATGTAAGCAGATCTACAAGGGAAGTGTGTTAGGGCAAGGCGGTCGAGGGCGCCCTCGAAAAAAGTATATCGACCAGATCGGCGATGTACTAAACAAAGCCCAAATAAGGAGGGGTCATTTGTCGACTAAATCGGAGTCATCTTAAGACTAAACTGGGGTCATTTGGGAACTAAACCGGTCTCAATTATTAGAACTAAGCCGTACCTCTGTTCCCCTCCTCAATATGCAGTATATTGGTGAGGTACATGCCAAAGGGCACGCAGGGCGGGTTGATGCTTCGCAGCCTCTCCTGGTAGCGCCTGAAGTGGTCCGAGTTACGTTCCCGGGCCATTGGGGGACTGAACCGGGCCATTTAAGGACTAAACCGGGGTCGTTTGGGGACTAAACCGGGGTCATTTGGAGACTAAATGGGGTCATTTGGGGACTAAACCGGGGTCATTTGAAGACTAAACCAGGGTCATTTGAAGACTAAACCGGGGTCATTGGGGACTAAACTGGGGTCATTTGGGGGACTAATCAGGGGTCATTCGGGAATTAAACCGAGGTCATTTGGAGTCTAAATTAGCGTCATTTGAGGAGTAATCCGGGGTCATCTTAAGACTAAACAGGGGTCATTTGGGAACTAAACTTGAATTGTTTGGTTACTATACCTCTGTTCCCCTCTTCAATATGCAGTATATTGGTGAGGTACATGCCAAAGAAGGGCACGCAGGGCGGGTTGATGCTTCGCAGCCTTTCCTGGTAGCGCCTGAAGTGGTCCGAGTTACACTCCCGGGCCATTGGGGACTGAACCGGGGCCATTTAAGGACTAAACCATTTACTAACCGACTAAGGCATTTCCGGACTAAATCGGGGTCATTTGGGGACTAAACCGCGGTTATTTGGGGACTAAACCAGGATCATTTGGGGACTAAACCGGGGTCATTGGGGACTAAATAGGGGTCATTTAGGGACTAAACTGGGGTCATTTGGGGGACTAATCAGGGGTCATTTGGGAACTAATATGGGGACATTTGGAGACTAAACCAGGGCCATTTAGGGACTACACCGGGGTAATTTAGGGACTATTTTGGAGTCATTTTCTAGAACTAAGCCGTACCTCTGTTCCCCTCTTCAATGTGCAGTATATTGGTGAGGCACATGCCAAAGAACGGCACGCAGGGCGGGTTGATGCTACGCAGCCTTTCCTGGTAGCGCCTGAAGTGGTCCGAGTTACACTCCCGGGCCATTGGGGACTGAACCGGGGCCATTTGGGGACTAAACCGGGGTGATTTTGGGACTAAACCGGGGTCATTTTGGGACTAAATTGGGGTCACTTGGAGACCCAACTGGCGTCATTTGGAGACTAAACCGGGGCCATTTAGCGACTAAATCGGGGTGATTTTGGGGACTAGACCGGGGCCCTTAGGGAACTAAACCGAGGTTATTTGGGGGACTAAACCAGGGCCATTTAGGAACTAAACTGGGATCATTTGGGGGCTAAACTAGGGTCACTCGGGGCATCTTACCTCTATTCCCCTCTTCAATATGCAGTATGTTGGTGAGGTACATGCCAAAGAAGGGCACGCAGGGCGGGTTGATGCTTCGCAGCCTTTCCTGGTAGCGCCTGAAGTGGTCCGAGTTCAGTTCCCGGAACTCTTCGAGGTGACGCAACAGCCGCGGTGGGATCATCTGTGAAGACATATAGACATAAAGTAAATGTACCAATGCTCGACGCTTCAACGCCCAGTAGATGACGTTTGTGGACGACGATAGATGGCGCTAGGGCCGCTACACAACTAAGGTAAAAGTATCAATGTTTGACGCCTCAACGCCCAGTAGATGACACCCATCTGTCACCTGTCTTACTATGACATGAGGTTGCAAGTGCCATGTATTGGGTCAGCGTCGAGCACAGGGACGTTTACCTTACATACACACACCGGTATTAGCGAAAGGGGTAGGCAGAGCACAGGAAACGCTATATAGACAAAACAACCGCTACTGGTAGCGTCTAAACTGGTCGGAGTTCAATTCTAGGACCTCTTCGAGGTGACGCAACAGCCGCGGTGGGATCATCTGTGAAGACATACAGACATACATTAGGGTGGTTCACGGAATGTATGTTTTTTTTTCTTTTTTATCACGGAGCACCCCTTATTTTTTTACATTTCCTTATTTAAATATCATATTAAAGTTTCAATTGCCTATAGTAAGGGGAAGGGGGTGCTCATCGACCCTAAAGTTTTAACCATTTTTACCTACATACATACAGACATACATATTCTCACGCCTGTATTCCCAAGAGGGGGAGGGCAGAACATATGAAGTCAAAATTTTTTTACCTATTAAGTGAGTAATACAATGCTTTAATATTTATTACAATGATTGACCAGTAAGTAATGAAATAATTTCAAAATATAATTTCCAACTTCCTCTCTGTAGACTTCGGTCCCCAGGGTTACTCGTAACATCTGCCTGGAGAGAGATGAAAAATGACTTTCTGCCAAGTTTCTTGCGGCGCATTCAACGATGGTCTTTCCGAAGTGCTGGTAGACTCGAAAATGACACGTAAAAGTCCTTTCAGGACCCTAATTGCAAAAAAATATTTTTTTTTGGATTTTGACTTCCGGGGTCCCTTTTACCTGCGAGCGATCAGCGAAACTTCGCTAGCGCGAAGTAGAACACTTTTTAGTCGACAACGTTTGTGGAAGACGACGATAGGTGGCGCTAGGGTCGCTACAAGTTTCTTGCGACGCATTCTTGGCAACGACGGTCTTTCCGAAGCGCTGGTACTCGAAAATGACGCGTAATAGTGCTTTCAGGACCCTAATTGCAAAAAAATATTTTTTTTTGGATTTTGACTTCCGGGGTCCCTTTTACCTGCATAGTGGCCTTCAGCCGGTGCACGGAGGCGGACCCCGCCGCGGCGGCGACGCACAAAACCCCGTTGAAGTTGTTCAGCTCTCGAAGCGCGATCCCGAGCTCCAGGAAGCGGCAGGTCACTCCGACGCGTTCCTCCAGGTTGGAAGTTTCCACTATCCACTTCTCCATCCATCGGGTGAACTGAGGATTTACATACATACATACATACATAGGTAGAATACATAAAACGTTCCAGAGACAAGGTATGCCAATTTCACGTTTTCTGGTCCCTTCTAAAATCCGGTCGCGCAGCATAGCGAAATTCGAGCGTTGACCCGCTGCTATCTATCTCTATCGCACTTGAGCACTCGCGTCGCTCACGCACGTGGATCAACACTCGAATTTCTATGTGCTCCGATACCGATCTTTGAATTAAATGAAATAATATTAATTTGCTTTGAAAAACACTGTTCTAAAAAAACCTTTAGGCTTGAAACCACTAAACTTCATAATACCTTAGTTCACAAAACCCCTATTTATCAAATTACCAAAGGCTCGTAATACCTAAATGTCAAATTGTTTCATTCTTGTCATGAACAAATACCGCCGAAAAAGGCCGAATCTCAAAACAAATAAATCGAATTTAGCTACAACAACACGTTACAAGAATAAGACATTTCACATTTAGGTTTTATGAATTATGAAGTTTAGTGTTTAGTGGTTTGTAGCCTCAAGCACAAAAAAATCCTGTGCAAACAAAAAACACTGGTCTAAAATAAAAAAAATCCTATACAAATTCACCACAATTTCGGTACGGTATTGATATACGGTATACGGTGCGATATTGAATAGAATCAGCTTCAACTCACATTGGTGGTGTGCTTGATGATCTTCAGCAGGTTGGGGCTGGTCTTTTCCTTGTCCTTCTTGGTCCACACTGCGCCCACCAGCTCTGAGGGTTTCACCTGAAAGGGAATGTTTTGGTAAGTGGGGGGGAACACTTTGATATTTTAAAGGGTTAATGTTGGTCTTTTGTAAGCGCTGGTAGACCCAAAAATTACATATATAATTTTAAACAAAAAAAAACCGACTACAAATTTGGGCTATACTGAAAGCATTTGTCTAATAATGAGGGTGACCTTCCATCACCAGCAGGCCTCACTAATTACTGAAATTATAATTTCCAGTCTGCAGGTGCATTCAGTATTGTAAGAATTATCCTTTAACTCCTAAGCATTAAGGAGTTGACCTTCCATCATCAGCTCAGTCATAATTTTTTTACTGCCAGACGTAAATACTGGTGTAGCTTTGAAAAATGTACTAAAATTTGAGGGTTGCCCTCGATTTCCCTCATATTCCATCATCAGGTCAAGATATGCTGGCAATGGGACCACCTGGAAACTATACCCTTTCAAACAAAAAAAGAATTTTCCAAATCGGTCTAGGCGTTTTCGAGTAATCAGCGAACACACATAAAAAAAAATCCCAACGAATTGAGAACCTCCTCCTTTTTTTGAAGTCGGTTAAAAAGTGATCTAAGGAGCCTATTTGCATAAATAAAATTTTCAATTTTTTGATTGACTTCCGACGCATTTGTATAAAACAGCAGCGCTAATGTCTAACGCACCAAAAATCTGTCGATTTTGATTTGTTTGCGGTTCCATTGAAAAACAACAAATGGTGGAAATTTTGTTACTGGTCTGTTATGTGGTTCCATTGAAAACCAATTGGGGCTAATTTGGTGCATCTTGGCATCTATTTGGAGACCTGGAACTACTGCACCTGTCTGATCTGTGGTCCTGTAATGTCCCAGCCTTTGCGGCACCTATCTGTAGAGCTGTAACTTCTGTACCTGTCAGGTCTTTTGGTTCCACTAAGAAACTAAAGGGGGTAACCCACCTGTCTATACAGTTGGAACTCTCGCAACGTCAGTTGTCTTGCCAGTTCTAACGGATGCAAGGCCAGCGGATGCCAGCCGTGCCTGTAATGTCTCACCCTATCTTTTAGACCAGTAACTTGCATCTATCTGTTCTGTGGTTCTGTAAAGTCCCGGTGTTTGAGGTACCTGTCAGTAGAGCTGGAAAAGGGGTGACTGTAATGTCCTACCTGTCTGGAGGGGATCCCCTTGGAATGCATAATTTTATTTAGACTATTATTGTTTCGCATAATTGATTTGGCATAATTAATTTTGGCATAACAGTACTTTCGCATAACAATACTTTGGCCTAATACTTTTTTGGCATACTACGCTAATAGCATAATTTCATTTGGACTAATTTGTATTGGCCGAATAAACATTACGCATACTATTGTTTGGGCTAATAATTATTTGGTATAAATGTCACTGGGCATAATTTAAAAACTCAGTTTCGTTGTTACCATGTATTTACTATTATTAGGTTAGGTTAGGTTAGTATGAAATCCAGGCGCGAAGCGCCTAAACATCGCGGAATAGTTTGTGGACCACCATCGACATCGATTTAGTTCCTAAATAATACATAAAGTATGCATAGCATTGGTATGAATAGCAATAATTACTATGAGCCATTGGTACGAAACTTTACTATTTTTTGGCATAATACTGTTTATGCATATTGATATGATGCCATTTGATTATTATGCCTATTTATGCTTATGCTTATATACATTAGTCTTGATGACAATTATGCTTCCTGTATTTATGCTTCTTAATGTTATGCGTTAAAAAATATGCGTAATGATGATTATGCAAAAAACAATTTCGGCGAAAAGTGTTATGCGAAACAATATTAGTCTAAAAAACTTTATGCCTTCCAATAGAGAACCTGTCTGGAGACCTGGAACTTCTGCATTTGTCTGTAGAACTGTAACTTGCACCTGACTGTTCTGTGGTTCTGTAATATCCCAGCGTTTGAGATACGTCAAGCGGCTCCATTGATAAACCAATGGAGGTGGTGTATTATCCCACCCCTTGTTGTTGTTGTTTTTGAGACACAAATGGAAGTAATTTAGCGTCTTCCTACCTGTCTGGTTTGTGGTTTGATTGTAATGTCCGACCTGTCTCGAGACCTGGAACTACTACACCTGTCTGCTCTGTGGTCCTGTAACGTCCCAGCCTTTGCGGTACCTATCTGTAGAGCTGTAACTCCTGTACCTGTCAGGTCTTTTGGTTCCACTAAGAAACTAAAGGGGGTAACCCACCTGTCTATACAGCTGGAACTCTCTTAACGTCAGTTGTCTCGCCAGTTCTAACGGATGCAAGGCCAGCGGATGCCAGCCGTGCCTGTAATGTCTCACCCTATCTTTTAGACCAGTAACTTGCATCTATCTGTTCTGTGGTTCTGTAAAGTCCCGGTGTTTGAGGTACCTGCCAGTAGAGCTGGAAAAGGGGTGACTGTAACGTCCTACCTGTCTGGCGACCTGGAACTTCTGCATTTGTCTGCAGAACTGTAACTTGCACCTGACTGTTCTGTGGTTCTGTAATATCCAGTGATCGGCGATCGGATGCATTTTATGTCACTTTGACGGTTGACACCATGCACAGTAATGACTAATATGGATAAGTCAGTGTTGTTAAAAATAAAACCACTTTTATTAAAAAATAACTTAATTTAATTTGCTATAGTAAATAATCATTATTTTTTCTACGTCAACAAATGGGTGAATATCAACACAGAAAAAAAAATCTGTTTTGGTGACGCATTTTTTTGTATATTTTAGCAGAAATCATACTATTTAGTAATACCACTTTATTTGTAAATTATTTATTTACTAAAAGATAAGTATTATCACTTTATTTCTGATAAAATGTAGAAAAAAAATGCGTCACCAAAACTTAATATTTTCTGTGTTGATATTCACCCAGATGTGAGAGGTGCATATTCGTAAACTTATATTTCGTTGTTTAAAAACTTAAAGCAGGTATTATTATTTTTTGTCGAGAATTTAAATAGTCTTGTCCATGTAATAATTTCGTCAACAATTTGATATATAATGCTTCCGATCGCCGATCTCTAGTAATATCCCAGCGTTTGAGATACGTCAAGCGGCTCCATTGATAAACCAATGGAGGTGGTGTATTATCCCACCCCTTTGTTTTACGGTTGTTTTGAGACACAAATGGAAGTAATTTAGCGTCTTCCTACCTGTCTGGTTTGTGGTTTGATTGTAATGTCCGACCTGTCTCGAGACCTGGAACTACTGCACCTGTCTGATCTGTGGTCCTGTAATGTCCCAGCCTTTGCGGTACCTATCTGTAGAGCTGTAGCTTCTATACCTGTCAGGTCTTTTGGTTCCACTAAGAAACTAAAGGGGGTAATATACCTGTCTATACAGTTGGAACTCTCTCAACGTCAGTTGTCTCGCCAGTTCTAACGGATGCAAGGCCAGCGGATGCCAGCCGTGCTTATCGGGGTCGGCCACGTGAGCCAGCACTCGGGGAGGAGGTACGGAGAAGACGAACGACACGCCTGCGCCTTCTGACTCGGCTTGGCTCTGTGGACGATACGGTTTTTATACAAACGCGTCTAGCAAAAAGCTTTAAAATAGTCTTTCAGTCCTACTCAAGGTAGAGAAGCAGACTAAAAACTTTGGAGCGGTAATTTCAGAACTATAGTGGGGTTATTTGGGTGTTAAAGTGGGGTCATATGGGTGCTAAAAGTGGGGTCATTTGGGTGTTAAAGTGGGGTCAATTGGATGCTAAAGTGGGGTAATTTGGGTGTTAAAGTGGGGTCAATTGGATGCTAAAGTGGGGTCATTTGAATGCTACAGTAG
>BHDV01041063.1:17573-31082 GCA_005406045.1 Adoxophyes honmai | reverse complement strand
GGTCATTTGGGTACTAAAGTGGGGTAATTTGGATGCTAAAGTGGGGTCATTTGGATGCTAAAGTGTGATCATTTGGGAATCAAAATAATGTCATTTGGATACTAAAGTATGATCATTCGGGTACTAATGGAGGGTCATTTGGCGACTAAAAGAGGGTCACCTGGGAACTAAATTAGGGTCATTTGGGGACTAAAAAAAGTCATTTGGGGGTTAAATTAGGGTCATTTGAGGACTAAAGGAGGGTCATCTGGCGACTAAAGGAAGGTCATTTAGGGACAAAATCCATGAAACACAGAGACTAAAGTGGGATAATTTCAGAACCAGTCTCATGGTCTACCAACCTTCCTCTGCACAGTCTTCAGCACGCTCTGCACCCACTTGCGCATGGGCCTGCCGTCCACGGACTCCAGGAAGCCCTTGAGCCGCTCCAGCAGGGGCGGCTCCCGCTCGAAGTCGTAGAAGTGCTGGTCCACCCAGTGCCGGAGCACGTTTATGACCCTGGATGATGGAGAGGTTCTTCAGGATATGTATCTTCATTCAAATATTTTAAGTGACTTAACACATGAGTTGAAGATTACAGTAGTGTTTTAGGAATTGTCTATGGCACTTAATAGATCTATAGGTTACTGCTTCTGATCCGGTTCGAAGGACCAAAAAAATGTTGGAAATTAAAGAACGATTGAAAACCTACGAATCATGACACCAGTTGCTGACACATTAGTTTATTTCTCTGAAAAGTATCATAGATAATCCCTAAAACACTACAAATCTATAATCTTTAACAACTTCATTGCTCAAAAGGAAAGAACACGAAAAGCAATAATAAAAAATGAAATCGCGAAATACATAGGCGTACTTACTTTTAAGGGATCTCTAACAACTAACCTTTGATAGGGAAAGAAGAAACCTAATTATTGAGACCGACGAACAGAAAGGCAATAAACATAGTGAAGTGTGGTACATAAAGAAGTAAAAACACTTCCCCTTCCACTCCCTTCTTCCCCACCACCTTTCGTCATCCCCTCTCTCTACCTCTCACTATCTCTCTATGTGCATCTCTCACTATATGACTATATTATCCGTCTCTCTCTCTCTCTACTCACCGGAACTTGACAGGCTGCTGGAACTCCTTCCGGTATCGCTTCCAGTCCTCTCTCGCGGTGTTCTTGCTTAGCTTCTCCGCGTCGCTGGCCACGCTCTCTATGCTCTCTGTCGATATAGTTAACATACGATTAGTTTATACAATAAGTAAGTAAGTAAACACTTTGTACAAAGGGAACAAACACGTAATATAACAAAAATGGGCCCGAAAGACGAATTTCACGAAGAATCACGAGCGTTCTATGCTTAGTTATAAATACATACATACATACAATGACGCCTGTCTTTCCGAATTGGGTGGGCAGAGCATAAGAAAAGTGACATAGACAAAGTCATGACTATTTCAGGTTTCGCAGCCACTTAGGTTCGAAAACAAACGGGAAAGGTATAATAGTGACAAGGTACAAAAGTGAATAAAAAGCAAATAATATTTAGCTACTAAATATCTACCAACTCCTTTTTTTTAAATGTCGGCTTCAGCCGCGTCCATACACGTGATGAGACCCTAACTATGCTAACAGCTAGGTTATCAAAACACCCGTACCCATAAAGTTGTCCAGCGAACAAGCACTAGGGCTTATATCCTTCTTAGGTGTCCTTATCCTCAAGGCTGCTTGCACAAATATAACGAACATGTATCAAAGTATCAAAAAACATATCAAAGTATCAATAATATGTCGATTTGGTACGGTGGACCAAGAAAGTGGTCTATCACTTTTGACAAAAGTTCGTGTGACATCAAAATTATGACTAAGGTTGACATTGTCACTGTCATAATATTATGGCAAGGGGTAATCGACTTTGTTGTTTCATGAGGTTCAAATGAATATCGATCTTGAGGGGGTAGACCAATTTCTTGGTCGACTGTACCACTATTTCAAGGAAGATGACAAAAATTTTACATTAAACTACCGTGAGACTCACTCATCTTCCAAAATATACGGATAATAGCCTAATAAAGTAAGGTTAATTAAGGTAAGAATCTCGGAATTTCGAGATACCCGGCTGGAAGTTCTGTAAATACTTGCATGTTGAGGCCCTAAAAGTTGTCTCAAAACCTACATATTCTAGGGTGTGAGCGACTATTAAATTTCAAGGTCAAAAGTCACAAAAATCGGTTTTTTGTGCTTCTTTTGTAAATATCTCATTTCCTATGGGTTTTTGCTTTTTGTGTTCCTTATCGATATTGTAGAATACAAAATTCTCTACAAGTTTTGTATTTTTTTTTTTTTTATACGGTGAACCGTTTTCGAGATATAGGTCGGAGAGCACGCGGTCACAGCATCACTTAAGGCCTTGGGTACTTCGATGGCCAAAACGACACAGATATTGTAAAACTTCAAAATGCTGCAGAAGTTGATGGTCGGGGGCACGGCCGTGCCCCCATCAAGCCGAGCGCGAAGCAAGCACTGCCGTACCATCCTTTACTGGATCCATTTCGCCGCGTTTTCAGGCACCTATTTGAGCACTTCTGGATAAGACCAGAACGCTGAAATTTTTGTCATCTAGTAAGCTATAATTACATACTTAAAATCCAAAATTTCAAGTCAGCAGGTCATTTAGTTCCGAAGTTAAACGAAAGCAAAGTTTCGCATTTTCGACACTCACTCACTCAGTCATGATCATGAAAATAGAACTAGTACCTACTTCCCATAAACTCACAAAGCTGAAATTTGGTACAAAATTAGGGATTAATGACTACATAAAGGGAACAATATAAAAACTGGGATAATTGAAGATCTGGAGTACCTGGTGACCCTGATTAGAAAGCACTAGAGCCCAACCAAACTACTGTTGAAATCGACATAGGTACCTCCTTTACAAAAAATATTCAACTTAGTGGGTCACCTCATTTTACGTCAAAAATCGAAAACCAGCTGGTCTGGTACATAGAAAAAAATTGCAAAAATCCAGCGTAGAGGGATACATCTTCTAATTTACGCCAAAAAACGAAGACAGTCAGCAGCCAACCCAAAGCCACATTGATTTAATTAATCAAATATTTATAATCATTGATCTATCGATAGTTTATCAAGTATATAATGGCGCGTTTCCGATCGGATACCGGTCGACCAAAAGTGATGTTATGACCGCGCGCTCTCCGCCCTCTATCTCGAAATCGGTTCACCGTATAAAAAAAATAAAATACAAAACTTGTAGAGAATTTTGTATTCTACAATATCGATAAGGAACACAAAGAGCAAAAACCCGTAGGAAATGAGATATTTACAAAAGAAGCACAAAAAACCGATTTTTGTGACTTTTGACCTTGCAATTTAATAGTCGCTCACACCCTAGAATATGTAGGTTTTGAGACAACTTTTAGGGCCTCAATATGCAAATATTTACAAAACTTCCAGCTGGGTATCTCGAATTCCGAGGTGATTTCCTAACCTTATTAGACTATAACTCACGTTAGCTCGACATGTCTCGGGCTAATTCGTAGCCCTTCATCTGGGAGCCTGATGTAAAATGAAATAAAAAAATGTACCTAGTGAAAATCTGAATATTTTTTAGTCATCTTCTTAAAAAACATACGGATAGCTCACGTTTCAAACCGACATTAGCTCGACATATTTCGGGTATATGGGTAGTTATGCACCGCTGTCAATTGCGCGGAAAGAGCGGCGGCGCGCAGTGCGCGTAGCTCCAGATGATGGGTCACGAATTGGCCCGAAACAGTCGAGCAAATCTCGATATAAAAAAGTGAGTAGATCCGTTTTAGTTCACTATGAGTGAGTCTCACTGTCACTGTACCATCGCGAACCGGGATTGTTGAGCCACTTACCTATGTTTGTAACTTGGCCGTGTAATACTAATCCAATAGCTCGGTCACATCGGTCATTGATTACACGTCTAAATTGCGAACACAGGCAAGTGGCTCAACAATCCTGGTTCGTGACTGTACATTTATGTTTAAAATATCACTCACCAGGCCGTTGTGTGTCATACACATCTCCCGGCTCAGGAATGTTGAATCTTTCTATAAGCAGTTCCAGTAGCTCGCTCGGCGAACAAAACGACCGGTACGTAGTGAGGAACGTCCGCACCAGATTCAGGTCGGCGTATATGTGGTAGGTTAAGCGTTCGACAAGCTTGAGCAGCGTTGCGCCCTAGGAAAAACACAAAAAATATATTAAAACTACTTTTTTCTTTCAAAATTTTAGGCAGTTTGATACATGTTATTGTCATTTTAAGCTACTACGTTTGAAACTTTGATTTAGTTCGATAAATAAGCGATGGTTCATGTATATGAATCAGGTGTCCCACAGGGTAGTGCCTTAGGACGTCTATTATAGCAACAGTAGTTTAACATTCATATTGTTACCACAAAGGTGTCATCATCATCACCGACCTTGATAAGCGGCGCGGGCGCGTTCCCCTGCCGCTCCTCCAGCCGGATGTTGTCCGGGGAGTCGGGCACCGCGAACCGGTACAGCGCCGGCGGCGGCAGCTTCAGCGGGTGACGCTTCTCCAGGTCCAGGAGTATGCTGGAAGGGGTGTGTCAATTAGAGATGGTGTGAATGTCAAAGTTTACACATAAAAAAACATACATACAGTCAAGGAAATTGATTACTGTGCCACTTTGTACCTTTTCACAAGAAATGTCACTGTGACATACCATACTTTCTACTAATCAAAGCAATATGAAACTCACTATGAAAAGGTTCAAAGTGGCACAGGTATCAATTTCCTTGACTGTGCATACGTCACGCCTGTATTCCCAAATGGGTAGAGCAGACAAAACGTTACATAGACTACTATTTCACATTTCGTGGTCACTTCTAGCAAATATTATTTAGATTTCAAAGTGCCAAGTACAATAGTGACATACATACACACCATACATACAATACATACAATCACGCGTATGTTCCTAAATAGGGTAGGCAGAGCACACAAAATGTGACATAGACAAACCATGAACGTGTGCGGTGTTGTCTGTATTCTGGATAGTTTAGGTAAACTTGTAGGTTTATGTATTTGAAAGTAGTATATTTATTTTGTATGTATTAGTCTATTATGTATTATTATAATGTGTATTTTATGTACTTGCATATGTATGTCTAGATTTATTGTAGTATGTAAATTATAATATATTTAATTACTTAGGTTAATGGTATTTTATTTTATTTCTTTCTCAACTTTCATTGTGTGTCTACTCTAATTTCATATGTTTTGTCAATCGCTTGAAGGTTAGCAGGAAGAGATCCCTTTAGGGATATGTTCGCCTTTGTACCTGTGTTTTGTTTTATACTTGTTATTTTGTCATGTGTTTATTTTGTACAATAAAGAGTTACATACATACATACATATACATACCATGATTATAACTATATCACGCTTCGCATCCACTTCTAGCTTAATCTTAGATTTGAAAACAGATGAAAGAGGTTGTATAATAGTGACAGGTTGCTAGCCTGACGCCTAAATCTAAACCAATTTCATTAGTCGCCTCTTACGACATCCACGGATGAAATGGAGAAGTGTTATTCTGTACCGACTCCACACAGGAGACATGCCCGTGCAACCACCAACCACAGCGCATGCCGCTAGCGCGTCTTCACTGAGGACGGATCTAGTTTCAGCGCATGCGCTGTGGTTGCACGGGCATGCGTCAGGGGAAGACGCAAAATGAACGTGAAAGTGCACTGGTGTGGACATAGCTAAAGATTAACGGTTGCATTAATGAAACTCCATAAAAGAAAAGAAAAAACAAAACGCCGTTAAAATCTGTTTTAATAAAGCACCACATTTATAATCCAAAATTAAATATACAACGGTTCTAACACGGGCACGGGGAACATTACTAGATGCGCCATTATGGTAACTAACCGCCACACTCAGGAACGTCGATTAACCTCAAACATACAGTTTTATATCAAAATTAAATCAAAATGTATAACCAAAAATTGTAGGCAGCTGACATTTGTTATGTTTTCTTTAGGGTATACGAGATTTCTCTTCAGAGCAAATGTACAAAAAGCAAAATGTGCACTCTCTAAATGAACATCACGCAAAATATACACAACACGTAAAATGTGACATGGGCAAATGGTAAGTCACGCAAAATGTACAAAAAAACTGTAAGAGACTGTTTTAAGTAACATTTTTCCATTGTCCTAGCGATATGACTCGCTTTTTTTATACACTTTGCGTGTGCACTGACTGTTTGCTTATTGCACATTTTGCGTTTAGTGTACATTTTGCATAACGTACATTTCGAGTGTACATTTTGATTCTTCATCATTTCACCGCTATACATTCCGAAGAGAATTTTGCAACTAATTATTTTAGACCAATTGCTTGATAGCTTAGCATGTGTCCACACCATTTTAAAAGGTGTTCATACCAAAACCACGCTGATCCAAACCGAACATTCCCGAGTGTGACTCTTCTACCGACATTTTGATGACAATTTGACCCTTTGCCGCCTCCCAGGGTTCGTCGGGCAATAGCACGGCTTGGGGCAGTCAGTCTTGGGCCCTGACTGCAAGCATGAACTCTTCTTCCTTGACAAACAAGAAGACCGCGAGCCACTCTCCTTCATATTCGACATGAGTTCGTTTATCTGCTTCGCTAATTGATCGACTGTGCAGCACATTTCTTCAACCGTACTATACGGCATAGCTTTCGAACCACAGGAATTGCAGCAACTAGGGGCCGGCGAGGGCAATTTGCACTTTATTTTCCGTATCTTACAGCTGGATTTTGAAGGTTTCGGACTGCAGTTTTGAGGAGAGCAACAGCTTGGGCTAGGAGAGCATATGACGGTGATAGGCTTGCATTTTGGGGGCTTAGGGCATTTCGGGGGCTTTGGGGGCTTCGGGCATTTTGGGGGCTTCGGGGGCTTGGGGCATTTGGGGGGTTTCGGGGGCTTGCATTTAGGGGGTTTGGGAGCGGGAGTGCAGACCATCTGGTAGCTAGGTTTTGGTTTTGGACACGGTTCAGGTTTGCATTTGGGGAGTTTAGTGCATATTAGCTCGTAGCTAGGTTTCGGAGGGCTACAGTCAGGCGGGGGCTTGCATTTCGGTATTTTGTTGCATACGAGTTCGTAGCTAGGTTTCGGCGTGCATACGGGAGATTTCTTGGATTTGGGGGCCTTCTGTTTGGTGCATACGAGCTCGTAGCTCGGTTTCGGGCTACAAGGTGGCTCAGGTTTGCATTTAGGCATCTTGGTGCACACAAGTTCGTAGCTAGGTTGCGGCGTGCATTTGGGTGGTTTCTGGCATTTGACAGCCTTCGGTTTCGTGCATATCAGCTCGTAGCTAGGTTTAGGCGTACATTCAGGAGTGGGCTTGCATTTAGGCATTTTGGTGCATATAAGTTCGTAACTAGGCATCGGTTTGCATTTAGGTTTAGGTGGTTTCTTGCATTTAGGCGGCGGGACGCACACTTCGCTAGGTTGCGGCGTGCACTTTGGTTGCGGCGTGCATTTGGGTTTCGGCGGTTTTTTGCATACGATTTGGCAGCTAGGTTCCGGGGTGCATTGGACTTTGGGGGCCTTCTTGCACTTCGGGGGCGAAACGCACACGATTTCGCAGCTCGGTTGTGGCGTACATTTCGGTTTGGGCGGTTTTTTGCACTTAACGGCGCTAGGTTTGGGCGTGCATTCGGGAGTGGGCTTGCATTTGGGCGCCTTTACGCATATTAATTGGTAGCTAGGTTGCGGCGTGCAATCGGGCACAGGTTTGCACTTTACCGGTTTTGGTTTAGTGCATATTAGTTCATAGCTCGGTTTAGGTGTGCATTTTGGCTTAGGTGGCTTCTTGACCTTTGGCTCGGGCTCGCAGATGACGACGCTAGGTTTTGGCGTGCACACCGGCGTTGGCTTACACTTGACTGGTTTGAGTGGCTTCGGTTTCGTGCATATCAACTCGTAGCTAGGTTTCGGCGTGCAGACCGGCGTAGGTTTGCATTTCACCGGTTTCGGTTTCGTGCATATCAGTTCATAGCTAGGTTTCGGCGTGCAAATGGGCGCAGATTTACACTTTATCGGTTTGGGTTTCGTGCAGATAAGTTCGTAGCTAGGTTTCGGCGTGGGCTTTGGTTTAGGAGGCTTCTTACACTTCGGCTCGGGCTCACAGATGACGACGCTAGGTTTTGGCGTGCAATCAGGCGTAGGCTTACATTTCACCGGTTTGGGCTTTGTGCATATAAGTTCGTAGCTAGGTTTCGGGTCGCATTTTTGCTTAGGTTTCTTAGGAGCCGGCTCGCAGATGAGTTCGAAACTCGGTTGCGGTTTGCATTTTTGCTTAGGCGGTTTCTTGCATTTAGGTTCGGGCTCGCAGATGATTTCGCAGCTAGGCGGTGGGGGGCATTTGATTGGTTTAACTTTTGGCGGTTTGGGTGGTTTGGGCGGTTTGATACAACCCGTGGGGTTACAACACGGTACTTGTATTTCGCAGTTGGTGGCGGGGCAACCTGTTAAGCTGCATTGGAACGATTTGTTGGCAGGGCAGTCTTGGTTGCCACAGTTCGCTTGCATTTTCTTGCTTTTCTTTGAAAAGTCGGGCCCGGTTTGGGCATTTCTCGTTTGACACGCGCATTTTGATATGAACGCGGGGTTTTTCTTTGGCATATTTTGCGGCTAGCCGTGTGGCTAGTTTACACATCGGTTGTTGGCTACATATTTTATATTTTACATTGCTGTTTACTTTTTCGTAAGTTTGTTTGATGGGCCATTGTCACGTCGAAGTGACAGAGTGACAGTAGCGTTCTTTTTTGACGTGACAGCGCTTTAGTTTTTTTTTATGGTGGAAGAGGTTTCGTTCTTTTTAGTTTATGTCTTGAATTAAAGAGGTTGGATTTGGATGTTTTTGTTTGGAATACGGTAAATGGATTTTTGTTTTATTATTTCTAGACTTTTCAATGTATCAATATTATACAGTGTGCAAAAATTAAACGGACCTTGAAGACGAATCTGTAATATTTTAATCCTTTTAACAGGTTTCAAACATATTTCGAACACATGTTTGTTAGGCAAATGTTATCCTGAATAAAAATCCTATCGATTAGTATAATAAAATAGCGAGAGATTTTTACTTTATTTTGGATCATGGAAATTTTAAAACATAGTTAGAACTTTATCTTAATAAAATAAATTATAAACATTTTATCATAGAACAAAAATACAACAACCTCAATCGTCAACTCTTCATTTGTGTCCGGTTTAGAATATCATATCGTCATTTCTTCCGTGGGTATCGTAAAAGAAGACTTAATGCATAAGAATGTATATTTTAGGCGAACGACAAGCAAGCTATTACTATTGTACCGCTTCCATCTGTTTTTAAACCTAAAATTATGCTAAAAGTGGCAACGAAACGACCAATAGTCATGATTGGGCAAACAATAAGCACAGAGGCAGAGGTTTAACAGGGCGGCCATCAGTGGGTAGTGTTATTAGTGGGCAAAGTGGGCAAACGAAAAAGTGGGCACATCACACTTACCCAAACAACCCCCAAACACCCAAAACCCAAGATTGGGCAATGTTGGGCAGAGTGGGAAGAATTAGCAACAAGAAAAACAAATGTAATCGGATTTTTTTCTTTCAAAATGGCGCTATTATCAGTGGGCGGCGTTGAAAAAGTGGGCACACCACACGCACCCAAACACCCCCCAAACACTTAAAACCTAAGAGTGGGCAATGTTGGGCAGAGTGGGCAGAGTGGGCTCACCTGTCCAGCGTCCTGTCCAGCATGGGCTTCGTGTTCAGCATCACCAGGTCGCACATCCAGTTGCGCTTCTCCTGGCAGGACGCACAGGCGAGGACCACAGGCGCGCCCACGCGTGGGCATAGCTCGAGGCAGTGTCGCGCCTCTGTGGGCAAAATAGCAATCAGTGCATACATACATACATACGTACAGTCACGAACCGGGATTGTTGAGCCACTTGCCACTGTTAGCAATTTAAACGTGTAATCAATGACGCAGATAAAATATTATCGTATCTGTTTATACTTTAGACCGATAGGTACTTAAAAGATGGTAAACAATCTTGACATGTCTTTTTATTGAAATACACAGTCTAAAAATGAAAATCGTTACACTATACAATTCAATTATGAAAGTAAATGATTTTTTCATACCTAAATTGTAAAATGTAAAGATTTTGATTTATAAAGTGTATGTATAAATAAAAAGACACGTCAAGATTGTTTACCATCTTTTAAGTACCTATCGGTCTATAGTATAGTCTGTGACACGCTCAGCACTCACCGCCCGCCGTCGCCCCGCCCACCTGCATAGAGCGGTCAACGACCCCGCCGGGGCACACAGGGGACAGGAGCCACTATATTAGTGTAGCGCCCTATCGCCACCTATCGTCGAACGGCCGAACTACTTGCTACTATCGTCCATGGCATATTAATAACAATCGGTTACATGAATACAAATTCCAACTTCCTCTCTTAGGACTTCGGTTCCCAGGGGTTACATCTGTCTGTAGAGAGATCTCTCTATTGGACTCTTTCCCAAAGTAGTAGAGTAACACTCATTGTCCGCGTCGAGTTTAAGTTGCTGTGCGCCTGCATACAGCGGTCAACGACCCCGCCGGGGGTACACTGGGGCCACTATAGCAGTAGAGTAGCACTCACCGTCCGCGTCGGGCCGGTCCACTAGCTCCAGCTTGCGCACGTGCAGCTTCTCCTTGAGCTTGAGCTGCTGCGCGCCTGCATACAGCGGGCAACGACCCCGCCGGGGCACACAGGGGCCACTCTAGTAGTAGAGTAACACTCACCGTCCGCGTCGGGCCGGTCCACTAGCTCCAGCTTCCGCACGTGCAGCTTCTCTTTCAGCTTGAGCTGCTGCGCGCCTGCATACAGCGGGCAACGACCCCGCCGGGGCACACTGGGGCCACTATAGCAGTACAGTAGCACTCACCGTCCGCGTCGGGCCGGTCCACTAGCTCCAGTTTCCGCACGTGCAGCTTCTCCTTGAGCTTGAGTTGCTGTGCGCCTGCATACAGCGGGCAACGACCCCGCCGGGGCACACAGGGGCCACTATAGTAGTACAGTAGCACTCACCGTCCGCGTCGGGCCGGTCCACCAGCTCCAGTTTCCGCACGTGCAGTTTTTCTTTGAGCTTGAGCTGCTGCGCGCCCGCGCCGCCCGCGCTCGCCGCGGCCCCGCCCACCTGCGGACACAGCGGTCAATGACCCCCAACGGCCAGGGGCACACAGGACACGGTCAATGACCCAAGCGTAAAGGCTGGGGGCACACAGGAATGACGGCCGGGGCACACAGAGGTTACGTGACCGGGTACGGTCGACCAAGAAAGTGGTCTACCACTTTTGATAAAAGTTTCTGTGAGATCAAAATAATCACAAGGTTGACATTGTCACTGTCATAATATTATGGCAAGGAGAAATCGACCTTGAATGAAATGAATATCGATCTTGAGGGGGTAGACCAATTACTTGGTCGACTGTACATGAGGACGTCGCGGTTTCTCGCATTTGCATTCGCATCATTTTTAAATCATTTTTAATAATAATATCAACATCGAGCGAGCGAGACGAGACGCGACTTGCACGACATTGTGCGAATGCGAACGTTCGTGACATTCTCAATTTGAAGCCTTGATAATGTCTTGATAACTAATGTCTATTCTGTGCTTTGACCCGAGTAACAACTCATTTTCCACACTTTTATCAAAAACTACTATTTTCCCGCATATTTTTTTCGAGACTTACCAAGCTAGTAATAGGTTTACATAGCAGCAACAGTCCGTCGAAGAGGTACGCCCTTCTTTCGGCTATCCTCTTGCCCGGCCCGATCTTTGACAGCGTATCCTCTGTAAAAAAACAAACATTATACTAGGGTTTTTTTTTTAAGAAATAAATTCGCCTTAAATTTAGTAGTAATTTTTAGGAAAAAAATATAGTGGAAATTTTTTTCGGCGAACTTTTTCGTCCAAATCTTACCTCGTATCACTCCATCTCACCTCTATCAGCTTTACAATAATTCGTTTTTTTTCAGTCACCTTTTTTAGTTCTAATTTTACCCCACACCACCTTTTCCCCCACTCTACCTCATCACAACATTTTTTACCAAAAAAAATCGCCGAAAAATTTGGCCGAAAATATTCGGCTATTTTTTTGCCCAAAAACTCACCCCTTATGAACTCGTTGCAGCACTGGCCCGTGTCCCTATTGTCCCAGTTGTCGACGAGCCGCGCCAGCTCGTTGCACTTCTCTATGGCGAGCTGTCGGCGCGCGCGGGCCGCCATTCTGAGTTGAAGATCGCTGGGGACAAAATGTAAAATTTGGATATATTTTTTTTAATATTTTAATTTAGAGTCATTGATGTAAAATTCAAACATTGATATATTTATTTATTATTGAGGTTAGAGCACAAAAAAAACACGCAAAATGGTGAAGCACAAAACCGGACTTATCCTAGGGATCTTTTATAGACAACCTTTGAAAGACAGAGAGGGGACATAATTACTAATACAGACAAAAAATAATGCTGAATGCATGGTGAAATAGAGCCTACATTCACAAAATGCTACAGAACAAAACGTTAAACAGAATAGCATTGAATTTTTGAAATTACAAAACGTTTGTACATCGATTTTACTTACATTTTTGGTCCGTTTCCCAGCGCTTTCATTAACAGTTTCTTAATTGGGTGAAGATTGCATTCGACCTGGAAAGAAAGAAACACAATCTCAATTATAGTAATTACATTAAGTTTCTACTATAAATACATATATTTAACCTTCCTACTCATCATCACTTCTGTCCACTCAAAACAAATAGCCGAAATTTATCGGTCATTTTGTTTTCTCCTCGCTTCAATGAATAACTAAAGACGTCAGAAAGCAAAATGTAGACTATATCCCTCTGTGTTGCTGTGCTAAAAAAAATGCCGAATTTATTCGGCGATAATTTTCGGCATTTTCATTTTCTCATCTGCTTGACCTGTCACTATCTAACTAAAGACTCTGCTGTGCAAAGTCCGCACCTAAAAAAAATAGCCGAATTTTTTCGGCGATAATTTTCGGCTTTTTTTTACCTGTTTAAAGCTCTCCCTGTCGTCCGTAGCAGGCGCGACCTGCAGCAGCGCCAGCACGTAGCTGTGGTACAGGAACACGTGCGCCACGGGCGCTAAAAGGAGCGCCGGAAGGTAATATTTGACGGCCAGCCGGAAGCCGTGGCCCGCTGTGTCGAGCCGCTCCGAGAACTGGTGGATAGATAGATTCTGTTATTTTTGAAAATCAAATACCAAATTTTTACGACAGATACAATTCGCAAAAGGATCGTAAAGTAATCACGAATCAATATCGATAATGCCAATAATTCAAAACAATCATAGTAAGAAAAAAAAAGTCGAGGTCATTTAACAAAAATCATTATAAAAAAGGGCCATCCATAAAGTCCATCACACAAAATTTGCGGAAT
>BHDV01041063.1:0-17529 GCA_005406045.1 Adoxophyes honmai | reverse complement strand
GACAATTACAGAAATGTTATTACTGTCACAAAACGCTGACTCCCCTCCCCCCTCCTAAAAGTGTGACGTGCTTTATGGATGACCCCATTAAGTGTTACAAAAATACGAGTAAAGCTGAAAGGGGATTAAATGCCAAGGAGTTAATTTACAATATAAAAAAAGCCATTAATTCCTCTTATTGAGTTCGCAAACCTTTTTAAATTAAAAATTAAAAACCTTAAAAGAATACACTCTGTTGAATAATCTATGATAACTTCAGTTCTATTGAGTGACAGCTTACTAGAGTTTACAAAATTTTTCGCTTTAATAATTTATTCTTTTTTCCCGGTTTTTGTAACAAGTTGGCATTTTATTTGGGTACTGTATGATTGTTTATTAATTAATCATTTACAAATTATTATCTGATTATATAAAGCTTTTCCCAAGCCAGTAGAACAGCCTAATCTCTCGAATCTGTCGGGCGACTCACCGCGGGTTCTGCGACGATATTCTGCAACGCGTCGCGCGACTCCTTTCGCGTCACTATGTTCGCGTAACGGACGTACGCTCGGAATTCTTCCACTTCTGCCAGTTCTGTAGAGAAATTCATTAATGATTTATGATAGACTAGCTTTCGCCCGCGGCTCTGCTCGCGTTAAATTCGGGGTATCACAGTAGAGATAGCACACATACCAATTTATATCTTTCTACATTGAACACTTCCACCCCTCACTTTAGGCAAATGGGGGGTTTTGAAGAGACAAAAAGTAGCCTATGTCACTCTCCATGCCCTAAACTATCTCTACCTAAAAAATCACGTCAATCCATCGCTCCGTTTAGCCGTGAAAGAAGGACAAACAAACAAACAAACAAACACACTTTCACATTTATATATTGGTACGGATACGGAGCACAGCGAAATTCGAGCGTTGACCCGCTGCTATCTATCTCTGTCGCATGCGGCACGCGTGCAGTAATACTGCCCTCACGCTTGCACAGTGCGACGCACGTGCTCAATTCAAATAATTATAAGCGTAGTTTTTAATTTAAACATTAGATTCTTAATTAAAATAAAGTAGAATACATTAAGGGAATAAGGCGTGACTGTTATGTATGTATGTATGTATGTAGAATACATTAGTCTAGTTTCTCCTTAGTTTTAAGTAAATGTTGTACAGTCAGGGAAATTGGATGTTTAGCAGGTTGAGATACTTCTAAAATTGGCCTTATTACTGTTTCAAGCCAGTTGCATGACATAAATACTCAATATTGAACTTCATGGTGCAGTTTGTCTATTATGCGAACAAATTATGAGGGCGGTCAACCTGCTAAACATTATGATTCCCTGACTGTACACCCGAAATGGGGAACCGTTGGTACAGTCAGCTGCAGAGAAAGGTAACCCCCTAGTAATGAAACATTGTATGGGCGGGGGGTTACTCTTCTCTGCAGCTGTCCGTACCTAATCCTTGTAATATTTAACACCTATGTAACACGGTTAATAAATAAAGTTTTTTTTTTCTATTCTATTCTATTCATAGATGCAAAAGGTTTCGTTGTCGTTTATATTTAAAATGGTAACACTAACCTTCAAAACAAGACCCAATATATGGCGTAGGCGAATCCTGTGACATTTCTATGGCATCTTCCAGGTTACCCAACAGCGTGACAGTCAGCTCGTAGATATCCACGATGTTACCGAAGATAAGCGATATCGTCTGCAAAGAGAAGACAACGTTATAAAATTAAATAATTTAATTTTAGTTTTCATACATTGGGCGCAATAGCAGCGGTGGGATTTTCTATGGAGCGACACATACATACATCACATCCCTATTCCCAAAGGGGGTAAGCAGAGCATATTAAACGTGGCATTGACAAAACCATGACGATTTCAAGCTTCGCAGCCACTTTTAGCATAGTTTTAGGTTTGCTAACAGATGGAAGAGGTAGTATAGATAGTGACAGGTTGATGACCAGTCGCCTAAATCTAAGTATGTTCGTATTCCTATAAAAAAAACTCTCATCTAACGACCCCACGATTTTCGACTTCACAGTCTACCTGAAACGTCTCCAAGCCCTATAACTCCTCAACCCTCAGCAGCACAGGCACCAACTTCCACCCACATCTTTACTATTCAGGGAACAACACATTACCCCTACTCCAGTCGCTAAGCAGCAGCGCTAAGTTCCACTCACCCTAGTGTCCTGGTCGAGAATCTTCTCCAGTTCGTCTTTAAACACGCGTATGATGAGATGTAAGTCTCGGAGGAAGTGCTTCTCATCTGTGAGGAGTTCCCGGACCAGTTCCGCGTAGGAGAGGCTACCGCGGCGGCCTCGGGCGTCCGTACTCCGAAGGGAGACCAGGGATTCCTGGTAGAACATGTCGAGGAGCACCTGAGGAGTGGAAACAGAAAAATAAATAATAATCCAGCCTAAATCGTTACAGGCTTCCTCTCAGTACGAGAAGGCTTGGGATATAGTTCCCACGCGAGCCCAGTGCGAATTGGGAATTACTTCGTCACTGTGTAGGTTTCTTCACGACGTTTTCCATCACCGAATAGCTCATGGTCACATAAATTCCGGAAAATACATAGGTGCGAGCCTGAATATAAAAAAACGAGTTGACATACAATACATCCAAAGATTTAAATTAAGTAAAGTTTCATAATGCGTACATCAAACTTGAATTTTAAAATTGGCCTATACTTGAATTGTAATAGTTCATTTACTATTTTCACACTGGTAACCTCCCTGTTAGAGATGACGTGCTTATACAGTCAGGGAATCTGAATGTTTAGCAGGTTGACCGCCTTCATAATTTGTTCGCATCATAGGACAAACTTCACCATGAAGCTCAATATTGAGTATTTATGTCATGCAACTGGCTGGAATTAGTAATTAGGCCAATTTTAGAAGTATCTCAACCTGCTAATCCAATTTCCCTGACTGTATGTATATCACAATAGACGAGCAAGGTGGACCGATGACTTGGTGCAAGTCGCGGGAAGCCGCTGGATGATGTGGGCAGCGCAGGACCGGTCATTGTGGAGATGCTTGGGGGAGGCCTATGTCCAGCAGTGGACGTCTTTCGGCTGATAATGATGATGATGATGAGCAAGCTTGACGAAATATAAATACCTTATCAGCACACATAGCCGTCTTGATGTCGTTGCACGTGATGGTCTCATACCCCGACTTCTGGGATATCTTCTTGACGAAATTCCCGGCCAGCTTGAACAGGTCTGCGCTGACATACTCCAAGATAGCTGTCATGAAGACCGAGACGGAGGTGTCTATTTTGTACATGAGGACCTCCTGTGGACAGTTATGTGGATGATTTAACAGGGAAGAAAAGTACTTGTGATGTTGGCTTAAGAGTAATTTGTTGTTTCTTCCGTTGATGTAAGAGGGATTAGGTTAAGGTATGCTTTAGGCGTCAGGGTAGAGGCATCTATGAAATCACACAAAATTTAGAAAGTCACCTGTTCAACTATGAAAATTACAAAAAAAATGTTCAAGTGTCACACAAAATTAGGGGAATTGGCCTCCGCCCCAAAAGTCACACATTTAACTATGAAAATTGCAAAAGTGTCACAAATCACTGCCCTCCCTGCCCTGAAAATGTGATGCGTATCACACAAGATTTGGGAATTTGCCCTCCCTCTTCCCAAACACATACAACAAAAGCCAGCTCAAAACTTTAAAAAGTATTGTATTGTATGACTCTTTATTGCACATAAAACAATTACATGAAACAATTTTACAGAAAAAAGCCTTATGACAGAGGGGATCTTTTCCAGTAAAAAGTATGCTAGAAGTGGCCATGTAACGTGAGATAGTCATGGTTAATGTCTGTATAGTTTCGTGTGCTGTCTACCCCATTTGGAAGTACAAGCGTGGTGTATGTACAGTCAAGGAAATTGATACCTGTGCCACTTTGAACCTTTTCATAGTGAGTTTCATATTGCTTTGATTAGCAGAAAGTATGGTATGTCACAGTGACATTTCTTGTAAAAAGGTACAAAGTGGCACAGTAATCAATTACCTTGACTGTATGTATGTATGTATGACTCACCTTCTGCAGCATATGATGCAGCCGGTCGTGTGGTAGAAGCAACCGTCGTCGCCTCGCGGCCGCCGCTTCTCTTGCGTCTTGGAGCGCCCACTTGTCGATAGGCGTGGGGAACGTTCGCGCGACACGTTCCTCCACATCCTACGGTAGAATCGTTCATAAACACATTAGCAAAGCGAGGGGATCTTTCCAACAGAACTACGCATAACTCTGACATTGCCGAGGATCTGAAGTGACTTCTTTTTTAACCGACTTTTTTGTGTGTATATTACTCGATATCTCGGAGACCCATGGACCGATTTTCAAAAATTTTTTTTTAATCGAAAGGGTGTAACTCGAAATTGGTCCCATTGGCACGAAACCAGGATCTGATGATGGAATCTTGAAGAAATCGAGGGAACTCTTCAAATTTTATATGGAGATGTACGGCGTTTTCGGTAATTTGTTGATGAAGTCAAGATTTTACATTCAGTAAACAGAATACTTTCAAAATATTGCTAATTTGAAGTCGGTTTTTTTTTTGTTTAAAATTATTTACAAGCTTTTATTTAACTTCACCTTTGTATGTTTACAAATCTTGCAAGGAAGATTTGAACCACTTCCAATAGACCGATTGAGCTGAAACTCGGTATACCTATGTAACTTGGATGACAATACAATAATCCGGTAGTGGACTTCTGGTCACCCAGCTGGGACTGTCTTTGATGGAGGGAACTCTACAATGCTTAGTCTGATTGACTTGAAATCCGGTGCACATAAACTAGGGTGGATGACTATGAAGTACAGTTGGCAAAAAAAGCTTGTATCAAAAATGAAATTTCTGTTGGTAAGCTTCTAAGCTTAGTGCATAAGGCGCTGCGCAGACGACAGTGTTTTGTACGATCGAGTCTGTGGAGCAATAAATTGTCTGAATGGTGCCGCTGACATTTCCACGAAACTCTGAATGGAAATTCCTGGAAGCTGTCACCGCGCCATTCAGACAATTTATGGCTGCGCAGACTCGATCGCACAAAACTCTGACGTCTGCGCTGCGCCTTAGACAACAGCCCTGAGGGCTTTTTTTTTCCTTTTTTGTGTTTTATGATGACAACATTCTTCTTCTAATGCAATAGTGAATAATACTACAGTCAAAGCAGTGACCATACCTGGACGCATAGCGGCGAGGGGTTCGCGCACAGCATGGCCAGGAGCCGCAGACAGAGGGACTCCACATACTCCAGCGCGCTCTCCTCCGCGTTCAGGGTCGGGTGGACCTGCTCCAGCACCTGAAAGGGAACGGCTGATGATTAGTCTTGCTAGGAGCTCCGGAAGCGAGATAATCATACATACATACATACATAACCGTCACGCCTTATTCCCTGCGGGGTAGGCAGAGACAACAGAGCGCCATTCGCATCTATTCTGACATAATTCTCTTGTTTCACTCACATTCATCACTCTCGTCATTCACGCTCGACGGTTTCGGGTACTCCTAATTTCGGCTTTGTTTAGTACATCGTCGATCTGGTCGATATACGTTTTTCGAGATAATCATACAATACATACAAACACACCAGTATTCTAGATACTTGTATCACATGGGGTTGGCTCTAGAATAACACCCCTCCATTTCTTCCGTGGATGTCGTTAGAGGCGACTGAGGAAGTCGGTTTGGGTGTGCTTTTGGCGACAGGCTAGCAACCTGTCACTATTATACTACCTCTTTCATCTGTTTTCAAACCTTACACTAGAATTGGTACGCCTATAATAATTGTAATTGGTTACGCCTTCATACTTCGCCATTTCATTTGTATTTAATTTTTGTTTTGTATTTTGTGTTTGTTTTCCTTATGTACAATAAAGTGTTTACTTACTTACTTTGAATTGGCTGCGAAGTGTGAAATATGTAGTCATAATCATGATTATGTCGATTTCATGTTTTGTGTGCTCTGCCTACCCCATTTGGGAACACAGGCATGATTGTATGTATGTATGTAAGCTCCTTCATCAAACAATGCAATGTAAATGCAACATTCACTGTAAAATAATTCTATGGCGAGTCACAAATCAATTGGGTCACCGGTATGTGGCTACGAAATGTGAAAGAGTCATGGTTTTCACTGTTTATGTGTGTAATAATTTTTCTCTTATAAAATACGGATAACTCACGTTATAAATCGAGTTTAGCTCGACATGTTTCGGACTAATTCGTAGCCCTTCATCTAGTGTTGTGTGCTACCCTATTTTTGACAATAATATAAATGACGATAATAACGAGGGTAGTCGTGAGCCAGTGTTAGTTTTGTCGAGCACGAGCAGTCGCGCGAAGAGAGCCGAGGCGCGCAGTTCGC
This sequence comes from Adoxophyes honmai, assembly GCA_005406045.1. Taxonomy (NCBI): domain Eukaryota; kingdom Metazoa; phylum Arthropoda; class Insecta; order Lepidoptera; family Tortricidae; genus Adoxophyes; species Adoxophyes honmai. The sequence continues at coordinate 11,145 of BHDV01041063.1, read as the reverse complement.
GTTTGGCAGCAGCAGCTGCCGCGGCTCCTAGATGAAGGGCTACGAATTAGTCCGAAACATGTCGAGCTAAACTCGATTTATAACGTGAGTTATCCGTATTTTATAAGATGAGTGAGTCTCACGGTAGTTTAATGTTAAATGTAATAATTTTTAGTAAGCTATTCAAACATAAATATTTTTCAGAACCACAACACTAGTCCATGGGTGGTCAGTATGTCATGATAAACATATATTTGATGACTAAGTATGCAGTGTAGTATTACGCAATGTTTAGAAAGATGACTGGACATTTAATTTGTGTTGACAACCAACATTCTCATCTTCAAATTGGTATTATTGGCACACAACTGTAATGTAAGATCCATTATCTATACTCTATACCAGAGGTTCCCAAACTTTTTTACTCATAGACCCCTTCCCCTTCCAAAGTTTTATGGGGTTTGGTGGACCCCCTCCTCCTACATTTGCACCAAATTCCTTAATACACTTATTTTTAACGACTCCAGCGTGGACCCCTATCGAGTCTCCCGTGGACCCCTGGGGGTCCACCTGGACCACTTTGGGAATCACTGCTCTATACTATTGATTCCCAAAGTGGGTGTTAACACGCTCTTGTGGACGCTGCAGGCTTAAAGGGGGGCGGTAAGAGGCTTCGACAAAAATGGGGGTGTTGTATTAGTGGTTTTTAAGTAGGTGAAAAAGTTAGGGCTAAAAATATATTTATTCTCAAAGTGGGCATAGACAAAATAAGTTTGGGAACCTATGATTTTAACCCACATCATAAACAAATGGCCTACAATTAGAAACATTGTATCTTGTGGTAGCATTATAATGTTTACACAACAAAATTTATGCTCATCCAATCATTAGATTAAAAGAATATCATATCACATATCATATTATATCTTAGAAAAAGTATACTTAGCTCGTTTGGTCATATAGAGGACGGATGAATGAAGATTTACTAAATTGGTTTATACTTGCATGTCACTGCACCTAAGTAGGCTTTAAAACAGTGATAACCATTAAAGAAATTCGCCTTTCAGGCTCATTTCACAAACCACACTCATTTAATTGACCTCACAATGCAAACATATGGGTTTTATGTGTCTGATATATCTGTGAATTGAATCTGTCTACAGCATAGTATAGTCCCTGGCAAGTCACATAGCAATATTTTAGAGAAAAAGTAAGTTTGTGAGAACTTTCTCTCTCCGAAATCTTGCCATCTAACTTGCAAGGGACTGTAACTCCAACAAAATGTGAAATAGACTTAATTTTATCTGTTTGTGTGCTCTGCCTCACTCATTTGGGAATATGGGCGTGATGAATGTATGATCCAGAGAGCATTTTAATTCCAATGTATGGCTGTTAAAGTGACTGTAAGGAGTAAAAAAATAAAATAAAGACTAATTAGGTTTTTCCAAATAACATGAATAATCCCTGATGTCTTCAATTCACCGCAATTTTACAGGAAAAATACTGTAAATGCACTGAAACTAAGCACCTACACATAAATTCAAAAAATATGCTTAACTTTAACTTATACTTACTACTGCTTTGGGAATATAATGGTTTTCTGGATAAACAAATAGTGGGAGCTTCTTTCTAAGCAGCAATGAAGTAGTTTAAGATACTTTACGCTTAGGTTTGAAGGAATAAATATATACAACCCCTAGTTTATGAGAAAGTCCTTCAAAAACAGTATACCAAATAACAACATCTGGTGACTGAATAATAGGTCGAAATAAAGAAAAAACTGATAGAGTACACAGCTAAAGCATTAAGGAAGGTTTTTCAATAGAACTAAATGCAGTATCTAATAGTTTTAATAGTAAAAACCTATTATTTTCAACCAATGTTTTTGTACACAAACCTTGCGTAGCGAGTTGACGAAGAGTCCGCGCCATTTCTTGGCGTTCTCCGGGTCCTCGAAGTCGTAACCGCGGCTCTCCTCCACCGTCGGTAACATCTCGCCCTCGAGATCCCAGATAAATTCATGTAAACTTGATTTTTTATACACAATATAAAACACAACACATTTTTAGGCTTCTTTTCGCACTTTAACACTTAGTTAAACAGCGCTGTCACACGCGTTGTTGCTACGGTTTGTTTCGTACCCTGGCGTATTAATTAGGAAGGGCAGTAGTCTAAAATATACGATTAGGAGAATTATTTGATAAAAAGATTAAAATATTTCATTTGATCGGCAAAACGACGCCATTTTCAATCTATTTACTGTTAGCATGTTCTCATTGATCAAAACAAATTTTGAGGTTTTGTTCCGAATTGCGCGAAGAATTTCTTGCACCACAGCGCTTTGGGGAAAGAAAACCTGTAATCTGTCTCTACACGAAAATTTACTAGAGTTTGGACAACTGAATATGAAGTGCTTGTTTTCATTGACGTGGTTTTCAATACAAAATCTGAAATTGACAGGCCAAAGAACTTTGCGCAAGTTCGATAAGTGAAAATCAATAATTTTTGTGCATTATTTTGTTATACATTCTATTGAATCTTTTATTAGAGACTGATTACGAGCTTACTTCTTCGTAATAAGCAGGTTTCAGATGTAAAGCAGTAAAATTAGACAAATTAAACTTTTTAAGTTATAGTCAGCTTAGGAAATGGAAATTCAGCAGTTTGTTTACTTTTGGCTTTTAAGCTAAATCATTACTAAACCATACTCCAAGGATTACGAAACGGACATTAGTTTCTAACTATTACAGTTTTCGTTTTTTATCTACTGATGGTTATTTTAATTTCTTTGTAAGAGTCAAGAAGCTTAAGCTTGAGCTTCTTGGTAAGAGTATTTTTGTTTCAATTTTTAAAACTTATGGTTTACCTTTTCAAAACGTCTCAAAACCGTCACTGTCAGTTTGACATTGGTGTTACTCGTTAAAAACGCTTCAGTCGGTTTATTTTGCTACTTCGCAAATAAGCAAATAAATAGTAATTAGTATTGTTTTCAACAGAGAAATGTTCATAAAATTGATCATTACTTACTTGAGTTTGTGTTTTGTATTGTGTTGTGTGGCTCAGAGCGGTGAATCAATTACAAATGATACGAAAAGGAACTTTGTTTATAATGTGTAAGTTGCCTTGTTATTACTCATCATAATGTAATAAATAGGCGTATAGCGGTTGGGATTCCCCGTGTAGCATACACGTTATGAAGTAAACAATCGATGTGCTTTGTTATTTACTCAATAGTAACTGGAAATAATTGTAAATTTAAGCTAAATCGGATTTAACTCTGATGCAATACAATCATATTGGTAATCGACTCTTTTTTTGCCGAAATTCAATTTCATCAAAGTAAATTGCAACAAACGATTGACTAGATATTTTCGCGTTGCGTAAAAAAAGAGTTTCTTAATTTTAAATTGACTTGTACTGTAGTTGTTTTAAGTTTTTCATTAACTATTATACATTTTACATAAATGCGTACCAAAATTTTTGGAATTCAGTATCAATTACTTGCAAAATATTGACAAACAGTTAATTTTTTTTCGGTTTAATTCTAAGATTCGTAAATAAGATACTTAAAAAAATATACTGCCAAGTTTTGAATTAAAAAAATAATAATTTTTTTTTGGGTCTACTCAACCAATCAAGAACAGTATTTGAACTTGGAATAAGCCACTGTTCAAGAATAAATAATTTTTTCACTTGAGAAAAAATGGGTTCTTAAAGTTGCTGAGTGTACAAATTGTTGAATGCATTTGTAATTTGTGTCATATTTTTTCAGGTATAACTATGACACGCAGTATAATTTGACGTTGAATGCCACCACTGAACAAATATTGGATTTCACTGAGGTAAGTGGTTACTTTTTTTTTTTTTTAACTCTTTATTTTGTTTATTTAATAGAATAAAATTTAAGTAGGTAAATACAATAAAACTTATAAATAACTTATACTAAAAGCAAACTTAACTAGAACTAAAATTAAATCTAAAACTAAAATTAGTTAATTGGTTACTTGATTATTTCAAAATTATACAGGCCGGAAATTGACCATAAAAATTTTGTATTCTGGCATTTAGTCAACCACATAGCATCGCAATGTCAAACGTTTGCAGATGTGCATGCATCTACTAACGGGACTTGCGTATGGGACGTAACATAGGTAAAACAGGGTGCAACAATGTGATGAAACAATTGCCTTCCACCAGGTTTATAATGGAATTTTTCAAGAAATATTTTCCAGGGGTTTTCAGCGCGTATATGCCATTAACCTTTTGACCGCCAAAGACGCCATATCACGTCATCGATCAAAGGAGGAGCATTGCTCTCCCTTTTGGCTCCTCTTTTGGCACGCAAAGTACATACACTTGAGTCATCTATTTCAATATAAGGGTCTCACCAAACCAGTCGACGCCTTTTCGGCAAAATGCGTGTTGAAAAAGCTTTATGTCAACGCAATAAGGGCGAACAAGACGTGAATTGGCGCGGCCATTCTCTCATTGCATTCTCGGTCCAACGAGCCGAGCCGATTGACGTCTTGTTCGCCCTTATTGCGTTGACATAAAGCTTTTTCTACCCGCATTTTGCCGAAAAGGCGTCGACTAATGTGGGGAGACCCTAAGTCTGTGGTGCCAAGCCATCTGTATTGTTTGTCGCAGGCGACAGAGCAGTGGCGCAGGTACCCGACCCGTGTCCACGTGTCGACGACAAACGACGTCGACAGCGACCATCCGGTCTTCATCACTGCTACCCAACAGAAAGGTATGTGGGAAAGACTCCAATAAGCGGTTAGGGCTCATAATGTCCCACTCGCAAAATGTCCCTCCACCAAAATTACGTCCCTTTCTCAAATGGTCCCTTATGCAAAATACCCCAATCCCATTACGTCCCTTTCTCTAAACGTCCCTTCTTCAAAACGTCCCATTGTTTTCGCAAAATGGCCCTTCTGAAAAAGCCCCTTTCGCAAAATGTCCCGTTCGCAAAACTTCCCTTTCGCAAAATGTCCCGCCTGCAAAATTCTTGTTTAAATAAAGAAACCAGTCTCTGTGAAAAATTACATGTTTGGTATAATCTATTATGTCCGACTGTACCTCATTGAGACGAATCAAATGAGCCCCAACTCGATAGGTTCGAACGAGACATTTTGCGGAAGGGACATTTTGTGAACGGGACATTTTGAGAAAGGGACGTTTTGCGAACGGGACGTAATTTATGTGACGGGACATTTTGAGAACGGGGCATTTTGCAGAGAGGTCGTTTTGAGAATGGGACATTTATAAAAGGGACCTTTTGCGAAAGGGACAAAGGGGCATTTTGCGAGTGGGACATTATGAGCCCTAACCCAATAAGCTATGTCCACACCAGTGCGCTTTCGCGTTCACCTTGCGTCACTCTGACGCATGCCCGTGCAACCACCAACCACAGCGCATGCCGCCAGCGCGCCTTCATTGAGGACGGATCTAGTTTCAGCGTATGCGCTGTGGTTGCACGGCCATGCGTCAGAGGAAGACGCAAGGTGAACGTGAAAGCGCACTGGTGTGGACATAGCTATAGAGGTCTCTCTCCAGGCAGATGTTATGCCTGGGGACTGAAGTCCGTAAGAAGTTGGAAGTTGTAGGTATTTATGTAAACTTCGAAATTTGAATTGAAACTTCGTTCGTTTTTTCGTTTATGACGTTTATAGAAGTTTTACCACTGGACGATTGGTGGCTAGGGTTGCTTTAGGTGAAGTGCGTTATTGGTAGAATCCTCGTAGAATGTCGTAAAAAGCGACTAAGGAAATAGGTTTAGGTATTCTTTAGGCGTCAGGCTAGCAACCTGTCACTATTATACTACCTTTTCCATCTGTTTTCATACCTAAAATTATGCTAGGAGTGGCTAAAAAGCGTGAAATGATCATGGCTTTGTCTGTGTCACATATTGTGTGCTCTGCCTACCCCATTTGGGAACACAGGCGTGATTGTATGCGTGTAAGACACTATAAACCTCTAAGTTGTCTGATTTTTATTATTACAAGCTTTTATTTAACTTCACTTTTGTATGTTTGTATGTATGTACAGTCACGAACCGGGATTGTTGAGCCACTTGCCGCTGTTCGCAATTTAGACGTGTAATTAATGACCGATGCGACCGACTAGATGTCAGCTATTGGATTAGTATTACACGACCAAGTTACAAACATAGGTAAGTGGCTCAACAATCCCTGTTCGCGATGGTATGTTGGTATGTTTACAAATCTTGCATGGAAGATTTGAACCACTTCCAATAGACCAATTGAGCTGAAACTTAGTATACCTACGTAACTTGGATGGCAATACAATATTCCGGTAGTAGACTTCTGGTGGCCCAGCCGGGACTGTCTCCGATGGCGGGAACTCTTCAACGGTTGGTCTGATTGACTTGAAATTTGGTGCACATAATCTAGGGTGGATGACAATGAAATACAGTTGGCAAAAGGTACAGTCTGCAAAAAAATTTAGGATTGAAAATGAAATTTTTGTTTGTCAGCTTATTTTTCTATAACTTCGTCTTGACGCAGCAGTGTCGTCATGCTCATAACTTGTTGACGCAGGCGTGTCGTCATGGGAGCTCCCGCTGGTGGTGGAGACGAGCAGCTGGCGGTCGCGCAGCAACAGCATGGCGCGGACGCTGTGCCCGCACGACGCTGGCCCCAGTAAGACTAGTTTATAAGGCGCAGCGCAGACGACAGACTTTTTGTGCGATCAAGTCTGCAGCGCACAAAAAGTCTGCAAGGATTGTATGCGTTGTGTGCCGGACTTTTTGCGCGTTGTGTGCGTTACTGCATATAATTCCATAGCTTTTATTTTGACAGAGTAAAAAGTCCGTCACGGATAGGGTGTAATTAGTTTGTAATTCGATTGTAGACATTTGACATTCCCCACGTTTTTATCTGTCCCACGGATTATTATCAAACCTAATGTAACGAGTCTAGTCACTGGGCCGAAAAAAGTCGAGTTAACCTCAATATAAATACAAGAGTGTATCTTGAACTACCGCGAGACACATGTTTTAAATCTAAATTAGCTCAACATATAGGCATGTTTCGGGCTAATCCGTAGCCATTCACCTAGGAGCCACGGCGACGCTACTAAACGCGCACTGCGCGCTACCGCTCTGTTCGCGCGAGATGTCAAGCTAAACTCCATTTAAAACGTGTGTTATCCGTATTTTCATGTGACTGTATCCGTTATACTTCACTAGAGTGAGTTTCAAAAAAATTGTACATAGTTAAAGGCTTTAATAAAAACAAAAGTTAATTGATTCTTTTGTGTAACGACAATTACCCATACATTTTGTATAGGTAATTTTCGTTACACAAAAGACGCGATCGTGATTTTGTTTTTATTAACCCTTAATTTATGTACAATTTTTTTGAAACTCACTCAACGTGGCCGTGGATATCACAAAGTATGCTTCCGCGACATCCCCAAACAGGCATCTAACTAAATACTTAAAAGATAACACTCAATGTGACATAGTCCTAAGTGTGCTTAACCAATTGCAGACATAACGACGGTGAACCGGCCGATGATCCAAATGACGACGTCCAATCCGACGAACGTCAGCGTCAACATAAAACTGCGACGCGTTGAAGATTTCTTCGTACAAGTTGACAAGGTAATGCAAATAATTGTTTATGTGATTCTTGTGTAATAACATAGATATATACATACGCCTGTATTCCCTAATGGGTTAGGCAGAGCATACGAAAAGAGATTTAGACAAAACTATGACTATTTCACGCTTCGCGACCACCTCTAAAGAAAGACTAATAGTAATTGTGTCTATGTTATGTTTCGTGTGCTCTGCCTACCCCATTTGGGAATAGTGATTGTATGTTATATCTATTCTTGTATTTCAGGAAGTATACCTGAACGCGACCCCTAGCACTCCCAAATATTACTACTTCAGTTTTGAGAACGATCCACCCGTGCATGGCCTCAAGTTACCGCGGTAAGTGACAGATGCTCTCATTCATTCATTCGTTCATTCATTTACTCATTCTATCATCCATTCTAAGAGTGAATGGGTGTGTTGTACCCGAAATCGACGAGCATGTATGAAGAGACTAATGAATGTGGATGAAGCAAAAGAAGTATGCCAGGATCGTAGCAAGTGGAACAAAGTGGTCTCTGCCTACCCGTATGTATCATCCATTCTTCCTCTTTCGTTCATTCTATCATTCATGCATTCAATTATTCATTCATTCATTCTATCGTTCGTTCGTTCTACTATCCATTCATTTTATCATTCCTTCGCTCTATCATCCATTCGTTCTATCATCCATTCGTTCTATTATACATTCATTCTATCATTCGTTGATTCGTTCTATCGTTCGTTCGTTCTACTATCCATTCATTTTATCATTCCTACGCTCTATCATCCATTCGTTCTATCATCCATTCATTCTATCATTCATTGGTCTATCATCCATTCTATTATTCATTCATTCGTTCTATCGTTCATTCGTTCTACTATCCATTCATTTTATCATTCCTTCGCTCTGTCATCCATTCGTTCTATTATACATTCATTCTATCATTCGTTAATTCGTTCTATCGTTCGTTCGTTCTACTATCCATTCATTTTATCATTCCTACGCTCTATCATCCATTCGTTCTATCATCCATTCATTCTATCATTCATTGGTCTATCATCCATTCTATTATTCATTCATTCGTTCTATCGTTCGTTCGTTCTACTATCCATTCATTTTATCATTCCTTCGCTCTGTCATCTATTCGTTCTATCATCCATTCATTCCATCATTATTTCGTTCACTCATTCGTTCTAATCTTCATTTATTCTATAATTCATTCGTTCTATCACTCATTCTATCATTCACTTATAGAGAGAGAAAGAGAGAGAATTCGCACATCGCTTCTACCCGGAAAAATCGATGCGCGAAGTTCTCTCTCACTGGTTGACAGATCATTTATGCCGCGAACATGAAATTTGTCAGCTTACCAATCCCGTGTCTAAATGTATGAGAAGACCCTAAACCTCATATTTTGGTTACAGCTTCAACTACACCATACCGAAGAGCGTGATTCTGATCATAGAGTCGGACGACGACATTTGCGCTGTCGTCTCGATACAGAACAACTCGGTAAGTTTGTCGTCTTTGGCTTGAAACCACTAAACTTCATAATACCTTGGTTCGCAATACCCCTATTTATACATACATACATACATATTCTCACGCCTGTATTCCCAAGAGGGGTAGGCAGAACACATGAATTAAAAAAATTCAGTGCTACGTTTAGCAACTTGAGGGTAACCAGATGGTCAAACGTGATATTATGGTGACAGGTTGCTAGCCCATCGCCCACAATACACCAACCCTTTCCCAGAGTCGACTCTTACGACACCCACGGGAAGAAAGGGGGAGGTGCTATTCTAACCCGGCACCACACGGGAACCCGGGACCCCTATTTATCAAATTACTAAAGGGCGGACAGTGGATGCAATATACGTCAAAGTCATGTCAAACGATATACTTAATATGGATATGATTACAATTGGTTTAAAAAAGAGAATACGGAATTTTACTCAAAATTAGAAAATTTATTAGATCAATGTTAAATTCTTCTTGATTCATTTTCGTCGTTTTCGTACAGGATTCCTGATGGCAATGAAAACCAGATTTTACGCGTCTGTCAATCACACTTTTACGGTTTGCAGATAAACTGTCAAAATAATCACATTTTGTTCCATCGAGGATAGATACTTTGAAATTACTGATATATTTTTAATAAAAAAATAAAATAAATATTGCTCAAAATTTAATTAAAGCCTTATCCATCTTATGCTTCTGTCATCCGATTGCATCCGCTGTCCGCCCTTTGCAAATGACCAAAGGCTCATAATACCTGCCCCGTGTGGTGCCGGGTTAGAATAGCACCTCCCCCTTTCTTCCCGTGGGTGTCGTAAGAGTCGACTCTGGGAAAGGGTTAGTGTATTGTGGGCGATGGGCTAGCAACCTGTCACTCCAATATCACGTTTAACCATCTGGTTGCCCTGAAATTGCTAAACGTGGCACTGGATTTTTGAATTCATGTGCTCTGCCTACCCCTTTTGGGAATACAGGCGTGAGAATATGTATGTATGTATGTCAGAATACCTAAATGTCAAATTATTGTAATCATTCGTAGTTTATGAAATGAGCCTGAACGGCGAATTTCATAACTCTCGTATACTAATTTTCTTATGCAGCAAATACAAGTGTCATCCATTGGCTCATGGCTCGTTCATTCCCCAGTGCCCAGTGTTCGACAACGAGCAGGATGTCAAGTACCAGGGCTACCATCTGACTATGATGAGCAAGGGAGGAATCACTTTGACGGTGAGAACCGACCAGATTACTGCTTTTTATCATCATTGTTCACACCCTCTCATGTTGAGAAGAGGCCTGTGCCCACCAGTGGGACATATTTAGGCTGGATTATTATGGACCCGTGTGGTGTCGGGTCTAGAATAGCACCTCTCTATTTCTTCCGTGGATGTCAAGGAGGCGACTAAGGAAATAAGGGCATATTTTAGGCTTCCCCCGAAGAACGTATATCGACCATCGACGATGTACTAAAGGGAGGCCAAATTAGGAGTACCTGATACCGTCGAGCGTGTATGACGAGAGTTATGAATGTGAGTGCAGCGAGAGAAGTATGTCAGAATAGAAGCGAATGGCGCTCTGTTGTCTCTGCCTACCCCGCAGGGAATAAGGCGTGACGGTTATGTATGTATTTTAGGCGACAGGCTAGCAACCTGTCACTATTATACCTCCTCCATCTGTTTTCAAGCCTAAAATTGTGCTAGAAGTGACTGCGAGGCGTGAAGTAGTCATAATCTTCATTTTGTCTATGCTACGTTTCGTGTATCTGCCTACCCCATTTCAGAATTCAGGTGTGATCTACGTATAGTTTTGTATTGGCATAGCTATAGTCTAGCTCTAGTGGTCGCAATGACTTGAAAAGCGATGAAACAATTGTCTCTCACAAGCTCAATGTCAATTTTAAGGTAATATTTATATTTGGTGTGGTGCCCGTGTGGTGCCGGGTTAGAATAGCACCTCCCCCTTTCTTCCCGTGGGTGTCGTAAGAGTGGATTCTGGGATAGGGTTAGTGTATTGTGGGCGATGGGCTAGCAACCTGTCACCG
>BHDV01041007.1:0-17522 GCA_005406045.1 Adoxophyes honmai | reverse complement strand
GGTCATGAAGCTTTTACCTGCTCTAGTAATGCAATGGGCCTCACTTAGTCGAACGTCAAGTCAGTCGTTGCTCATCACTCGATGCACAATGATGTTAATTCCGGAAACCGACAAATGGGTGCTCGTGCGGTGGCACGGAGGTGTCCGAAGTGTCGTGTTGCGGTCCTTTCTGGTGGAACACTTGCAGCCTAACGAAGAGTTGAACATATCGACGATTGTGAAGGTTACCCCCAGCGAGGCTGGGAAGCCGAAGAAGGCGACGGTCCTGACGAGTGCAAGTAAGTACACTTGCTTTTTTTCATGACTTGTCTCTTAATTTTTGCCCATTTAGACATGTACCTAAACTACGAAAAGCGTGCCCAATTTGTGGAATCACGAACCAAGTTTAAAGTTCTCATTTGTCTTGGTGAGAGAATATTCTCATACAAAAGACCCGACACCCCTCCCCTCCCCTCAAATGTACAAACACACACATAATTACATAAACACCGCGCCAGCCTGGTGCGAAATATGGTTGACTCAGCTTTACGAATTTATTTCTAAGGCTTATTAATTTAGAAATTGGAGTTTCTAATAAACTTATCAAATGCATTTTGGTAGTCATCTCTTGTCTTTTGATAATCTAATTGTTATTATTAATTATGTGATTGTGTGTGATGTACACTAACACCATAATGGGACCCGTGCCTGATTTTTTTCTAATACGTTAGCAAAAAATCTAGCAATCATTTCCAATGGAGGTCTTGTAGTTGAAACTTTATTTTTCCCTGTGAACAAAGGTATTTTTGCTCGATATTTAGCACAAGACTGAATAATAGACCTATGTATGTACTTAATTAAACAAGTGAAATTGGAATTTTAATTAATTAGAGAAAAAACCATTAACAAGAGTTAATTAATTAATTATTTAATTCTTGATTATGATTATAATTAATACTGTCCATATTGCCCGTCTAGTAACATACTTACCTGAATTGGTAACATTCGCCGAAAATAAAGACCACGAGGAAACACCATCCTTAACTCATTCCAGTGAATATGATTCGTACTTTTTATGAATGGTAGGGACCTATGCACCACACCCATTGTTTTTCTGGCACAAACTAAAGCGTGGTTATTTTGTACGGAGGATAATCAGGGACATCAATAGAATAAGCGTGATCTTTATGTAGTATTTATTTAATCTTTTGTTTGGTTTTGGAAGTTTATTTTGAAAGATGTTATTGAATCAGGTATATTTTGGAGATTCTTTCTTCGTTTCATTCTAAAACATTAATTGTAATAATCAAACAACAAGAAACAAACAAGACAATAACAAACAAACAAGAATAATTTAGCCATAGCCTGCAAGGCTGGCCGATAGATTTTCCAGATAGGCAAATTTTTTTATGACGAGTAATCAGGTGAAGGCGTCGCCACCGCGCGCCGCAAGCTTGCCGGCCGGACGCACTGGGCGGGCCAATTCAAATGCCTTGGCGGGCCACGTTTTTTGCCCGCGGGCCATGGTTTGGTTTGGCCAGCCTTGATTTAGGCCATAGGACTTTGTACAGGTGTCCAAACCCCTATCTTACCCGCTTATCCTGCCACAAAGCAGCAGTACATTTTAAGCCTCTTTGTTGACAACGCACCTGCAATCTGTCAGATTTTGCGGATGTCTCTAGGCGATGGCGATAGTCTACTAGCAGGTGACTGATTTATTCGTATGACTTCCTACTTAATGAAATAGAAAAAACTTCTTTGATTTTGCAGTAACTCGTATGTCAGATTACGTTTATCGTTGATACCAATCGATGTAAATTGTGTTAATTAGTGTCTTTGTTATTATACCTAAGTACGTGCAAAATGTTGTATAGTGGGTAAGAAAAAGCTTGTTCAATAAATATTGCCTGCTTATCAGATTAATTTCTAATGAATAATAATAAAAATACTTAGCTTGTCCATATAAATTTCGAATAAAACAACCATTTCTCCTATGTACAGACGCCTATTAGGTATACACCCATACACGCACGTGGTGTTATAATTATAAAGTTCTAACAGACATGGCGCGCTAATATCATGTATACAAGAAAGGAAAGGTACAACCAACGAGCGATGTAAAGTCGATGTTACTATTCGGCCGCCGCTTCTCTTTTGTAAAACTAAATAATGGATAGCAGACTTTATTATAGCAGGGTTCTTCAATGGCGGTTAGGGACAATCTTTTAAGAGGACGAGCGATTGCTTAGGTGGACTTGATTGAAAATTACACGCTATTTATGAGATTTGTTACTTTTGCCCATGCCGGTTTTAGCGCATTTATGTATGTATTAGAAAAAATAATTTGTTAAGTACTTGAATAAGAATAATTTGTAAACGAGTCTTTATTAGGTACTTGTTAGAGCTTTTGAATAGACCGTGATTAGAAGATTCCTAGAAGAATGATAGGTAACTACGCACTCAAGAAACTAAATAGGAACTGGTTAGGTTTTTTTCTTCTTCAATAAAGTACAATCCTAGCGGGCTTTTTGTCTTTGATCAAAAATAGTGTTAGTCAGCTCTGATATATTGGTGGTACCTGTCTGGCGATATGCCCATACAAGTGCATGTTGTGGACTAGCGCAGTACAATGAATAAAACTGGACAAAAAATTGCCAAAAAAGTGAAAACTGATGTGATCGACGACGAAATGTATAAATTAAATGCATTTATTTCCAGTATTCCAGTTCACTTCTAACACTCACTTGGTTACTGTTTTAAATACCCATGAGGCTAAAAACTTATCTATTTCAGATGAACGTTATCTCCTTGACTTGTTGGCTGAGCCAGGGGAAAGAGGGGCATCATCTGATGATGAACAGCCCGAACCCCAACTAGGAATCGAAACTCAACCTGATCCAGAACTGCAAGAAAAAGCAGATGACGAAAACGAAATGTTGGAAGAAGATTTCGAGGCAAGTTCTTCAGACTGGACTCCAGAAAGCATCAACACGGAAGAATCAGAATCTGAAAACAGCGAGAGTGATATGGTAAGAATAAGAACATTACAAAAATTAAGGCATGATCGCTCAGTTTTTATCGCTTGTTTCATGACAATGAAGCAAAAAAACAGGACTACAAATGAAATAAAAATAATTTTAAATAAAAAAAACCGACTTCAAATTTGTGATATACTGAAAGCATTTGTCTATGTATACTTAGGTTTATAGAATGTTTACGAATTTTGTATGTATTCAATTAGATCATTAATAAGAATTACTTAAAAACCACCAAAATATTAGAGCTAAGCTAACTTAATAACCACGAGCGCACGAGCTTAATATACCACCGGGGTTTTACTCTAAATGCCAGAAAACACGAATATATTCGGTATAGTAACACCTCTCCATTTCTTCCGTGGATATCGTATGAGGTGACTGAGGGGGTTAAAGTATATTTTAGGCGACAGCTTAAAACTAAAAAATAAATGCTAGAAGTGACCACGAAGCGTGAAATAGACATCGTTTTGTCTATGTAGCGTTTTGTGTCCTCTGCCTACCCCATTTGAGAATACAGGCGTGATTGTATGTAAGTATGTATGCATGTACACATGTAATTTCGAATTGAGTCACTCGAATGCCCGTTGATGTCTTTCATACAAAACGCGTTTCCTGTAATTCAAAAACTACTTGTCAGATATTGACGAAATTAAAATGGGACAAATGGGAAGCCATATCCAATCAAACAAAAAAAAACATCGAAATCGGTCCACCCGTTTGGAAGTTCTGAGGTAACATACATAAAAAAAATACAGCCGAATTGAATACCTCCTTTTTTGAAGTCGGTTAAAAAACTGTTGTTTTGATCGATGTGACCGCACTATGTAGTGAAATTATCGAAAATACTCTGAACTTCACCAATTATGTCCTCAGGACACCAACAGAAACAAACAAGTCTCAAAAGTATCGCCTAAGAATCGTAAATGTCCTGAAAAGTCACGTGACAAAACCATTGTTCGTGAGGGTGTGCGACAGAGAAGGAGAGCTATACTTGCTAAATCTCTTAAAAAATTGGTTAATGATACGCAAAAAGTAAAGGAAAAGGTTGTTGAAATAAAAGATGGTGACAAAAATAAAGGGGAGTCGCTTAAACAAAGTGAACAACAGAAAATAGGCGGAGGCGGCAAAAATAATACATTTGAAATTATCTCCTACATGCAAACGATGTTTGCAGGCATGTTCCAAATGGTATCCAGTGGAAATCCAACTGTGAAATGTCCCACGGAGTTTAAAGACGTGAATGTAGGCTTCACAAATACTCGAGATATCGTTGTGACGGATAAGAAATTCCACGCAAGGAACAAACTAATAAATAGACAAGCCTCAGAAAGTTTCAATAAAACCTTGACACCAGATAGAGAAGTTGAAGCTTCAGCTCCGGGACTCGATAAAGGGGGAGAGGAAGCTGAAGTTTTCGACAAAACATTAACACCACATGAAAGCGATGATGATGAACCCTTGGCAGCTATTGTGAAAAAGAAATTAGCTCCACTGATTGAAACTAAAACAGCCTCAAATATCGACAAGGACAAGGAATTCTTTAAGGTCCTTAAAAACAACAGTACTTCGACACCCATTGAAAGTAACGAATTGTCAGATTCAAGTACAGGAAAGGAGTTAAGTGATTGCGACTATTCCTCAGATCGCTCTGACGATCCGGTCTTGATTTCTAACAGATACGAGACAGCAAAGATTAATCAGGATAAATCTGTCGCTGAATGGGTATGAATTTTTTTTTTCATAAACACTTGATATGAAAAAAAAACTATGTTTTTGCCTACTACCTACTAATTTAAGCTTTATTTAAGACTATTTTTCAAACTATTTAATTTTTTTTCAGATTCCCATTGGTAGCGGAATGACGCTGATACACAAAGATAAGTTTGCCAAAGTGAATTGGAAGTCCTTCACAAAAGCTACTCGCACGCTATTGACGGCTACATTTACTCGAAGGTATGTGAAAGAAATCACCAATTAGAATTTAGTTATTTTCTGCCGAGATTCTTAAAAAAATAATGATTCATAATCTGCTGAATTCGTAAGTTTTTTATAAAACATTTATATATTTATTAATTAATGTTACTTTTTTCTTACACTTTTTTTATTCCTTGCTTGTTTTTGTTATAATTTTAATTTTTATATTTAATGCAAAATGTGTCTATTTCCAGGACGTTGGCAACACACTCACTAACTGGAAAAAAATCACCAGCCTTTTCTCATAAGCCAGCAAAGATGTGCCTTGATCCAAAAATTGTATCAGACATCGTCATAGAAGTGAGCGACAGGTTTAAAATAAGGGATAACTTGGTGAGGTTAGTATGTTATTTCAAAACTCTGAGGATTTTTATAAATCAAAAATATGTTATTTTCCATCAACCAATAGGTAATTATTTTATATTATGCGAGCAGTAAAGTGCAAAGTAGGTGTAACGATCTGCTTCATTGATAGTATGGTATATTAATCGTACAATTAAAAGCTAGATCAAGCGTACATATCTAACCGTTATTTATATTGCAGGAATGTTATAACCACCAAATGCGCAGATGAATGTAAAATGCGCAAGTTAAAGAGAAAAAAGTTGAAAGATCTGAAAGAAAAGTTAGCGCAAGCTACGAATGAAACTAACGATGCTGATAACAACAATCATGAACAGAAACGATCGCCAACAAAGAGTCCAAAATCCTAAAACCCACATCACCAAAAAAGAGTCCAAAATGTAATGAAGCTACATCGCCAATGAAGAGTCCTAAGTATAAATCTACATTGCCAAAGAAGAGTCTTAATTCTGGTCGGAAAAATAATCGGAAGTCTTCTTCGCGACCAATGAGATATGTCCAAGCTGCTAAGAGAACTTATATCAGAACATCTAAACAGGTTGGAAAAACCACCACAGAGGATGTAATGCAACCAGAGGACGATACAAATACGAATCCTTATGATGTAGAATATAGTGCTTGTGGAGGATAACTATACAAACTGTAAAAACAGTGGAGAAGATTTTCTTTCTTCAGATGACGAAAACATGGTTATTGATGTGGATTACACACCACCTTACGATGAGAATGTTTTAAATAGTATCCAGAACTAACCAAACACACGACGACCTAAAGGAGGTAAGATTAATAACAATGGAAAAGAAAATCAACCACAAGACGGTGTAGACATAAGTACGCAGAATCAAGGTAACATACCACAGCCAGAGAATAATAATAGGAGTGTTACTAACAAAAAAACCGAAAATATACGGCCGTCAGTGAAGAAGAACGTGAAGAGCTATAGAACAAACAGGAATACATCAAAAACTAAGTAAGACTTTGTACTTTACGGTGTTGTATAGCCTGATAACTGTATATTTTTAGTAATTAAGGGAGGAGAAGCTAAAGTTTTCGACAAAACATTAACACCACATGAAAGCGATGATGACAACCCTTGGCAGCTATTGTGACAAAGAAATCAGCTGCACTGCTTGAAAATAAAACAGCGCCAAACATTGACAAGGACGAGGAAATCTTCAAGGTCCTTAAAATCAACAGTACTTCGACACCCATTGAAAGTTTTGAATTGTCAAATTGAAGTACAGAAGAGGAGTAAAGTGATTGCGACTTTTCCTCAGATCGCTCTGACGGTCTGGTCTTAATTTCTAAGAGATATGAGACAGTAAAGATTAATCAGGATATCTGTCGCTGAATGGGTATGGAATTTTTATTTATTCACACTTGATTTGAAAAAAAAAATTATGTTAAAGGGCCTGGGATACAATCATTTCAGAACAAACAATAAATTTACTGATCAACACAGCAGTAGGCCGGGACCGTGCCAGACTTTTGGCTGTTTCTAAGCCAGAATCGGGTCATTGGCTCCATGCCTATCCCTCACCGCATACTGGCACTTTCATCGACCCATGCACACTCCGTATTGCCGTCGGTCTCCGACTTGGCGTTGAGGTTTGTGTGGAGCACAACTGCTCCTCATGTGGAGCACACGTAGACCGTCTCGGTCTCCACGGATTGACCTGTTCCTCGGGCGCCGGTCGCCTGTCCCGACACGCCGCTCTCAATGACATCATCAGAAGGGCGCTCGTGAGTGCCAACGTTCCCGCCATGCTAGAACCACAGATTGTGCGTGGAGACGGCAAGCGCCCTGATGGAATGTCACTGATCCCGTGGCGGATGGGCAGGGCAGTGGTGTGGGACGCTACTTGCGCCGACACACTTGCCTCGTCCTACTTGCCTGCGACATGTCGGCGAGCTGGCGCAGCGGCGGACGCCCGGGAACGGCTCAAGGTCAGTAAATACGAGTGTCTGGGCACCCAATACGAATTCGTCGCATTTGGTGTCGAGACGCTCGGACCGTGGGGAAAGAGTGCTCGTGGGTTCCACAAAGCTTTGGGGAAGCGCTTGAGGGAAGCATCAGGTGACCCTCGCGCAGGCAGCTTCCTCGCTCAAAGGCTAGCTATAGCCATTCAACGCTCCCGCGTTGAATGGCTATTCCCATGCTGGCTGCGTGATGGGAACCCTACCCAAGGGGCCAATTTTAGATTGTTTTGTTTAGTTATAGTTTAATTTTAAAAATTGTTGTTTTTAGTGTAGTATTTTAGTTTTATTTTAAATGTAATAGTTGTATATAATTGTTATGTATAATTTTACTTGTCTCATTTTATTATCTGTAATTGTTTTATGTGCAATAAAGAGTTTTGTTATTACCTACTAATTTATGCTGTATTTAAGACTACTTTTAAAACTGTTTCATTTTTTTTTCAGATTCCCATTGGTAGCGGAATGACGCTGATACACAAAGATAAGTTTGCCAAAGTGAATTGGAAGTCCTACACAAAAGCTACTCGCACGCTATTGACGGCTATTGACAAAGAAATCAGCTGCACTGCTTGAAAATAAAACAGCGTCAAACATCGACAAGGACAAGGAAATCTTCAAGGTCCTTAAAAACAACAGTACTTCGACACCCATTGAAAGTTTTGAATTGTCAAATTGAAGTACAGAAGAGGAGTAAAGTGATTGCGACTATTCCTCAGATCGCTCTGACGGTCTGGTCTTAATTTCTAAGAGATATGAGACAGTAAAGATTAATCAGGATATCTGTCGCTGAATGGGTATGGAATTTTTATTTATTTACACTTGATTTGAAAAAAAAACTATGTTATTACCTACTAATTTATGCTTTATTTAAGACTACTTTTAAAACTGTTTCATTTTTTTTCAGGTTCCTATTGGTAGCGGAATGACGCTGATACACAAAGATAAGTTTGCCAAAGTGAATTGGAAGTCCTTCACAAAAGCTACTCGCACGATATTGACGGCTACATGTCTTGCTCTAAGGTATGTGAAAGAAATCACCAATTACAATTTAGTTATTTTCTGCCGAGATTCTTAACAAATTAATGATTCATAGTCCGCTGAATGCGTTAGTTTTTTATAAAACATTTATAATATTTATTAATTAATATTGTAGCTAATATGCGGGTAGGATGGAAACGCCAATCTGTCATCAATACTTGTTTATTATCCTTGATCAATTACATATAGATATTTAGATATAAGTGCATACAACTGTTACAGCTTTTGGGTACTTGTTTACTTCCTAGCTAAGTTAATATCGTAGAGTAGAAACTCATTACTCTCGATGCAAACAGCCAAGGGATAGTCTGGACCTATCGCCAAGGCACTAGCTAACCTAGGGAAGTCAGGGAGAAGACTGCTAGCGGCTATCGAACTCCCGACTTATAGAGACTCGCCAAAGGACAGAACGTGTACCTATCGCAAAGGCTGTCACTAGCTAAGTGATTTGATTTGACACGGCGCCGGCGTCGGCTTTTATACGACTCGGTCGGGCGCTCGGTGGTCTTCGTGTGCGCTCGGTGATCTTCGGCAGCTGGAGTAACGTAGCGATGTACTATGTGTGAGCAGGAAAGTATTCGAGCCCGCGCGCATTGTAAATCGTAGTGTAATAATTATAATATTACTTTTTTCTTACACTTTTATATTCGTTGCTTGTTTTGTTTTTTTTTTTTAATTTATTGCTAAATGTGTCTATTTACAGAACATTGGCTACACACTCAGTAAATGGAAAAAAATCACCAGCCTTTTCTCACAAGCCAGCAAAGATGTGTCTTGATTACATAATTGTATCAGACATCGTCATAAAAGTGGGCGACAGGTTTAAAATAAGAGATAATTTGGAGAGGTTAGTATGTTATTTCAAAACTCCGAGGATTTTTATAAATCGAAAATACGTTATTTTCCGTAAACCAATAGGTAAATATTTAATAGTATGCGACCAGTAGAGTGCAAACTAGGTGTAACGACCTGTATCATTGATAGTATGGTATACTAAACCAACAATTAAAAGAAAGATCAAGCGTATTTACCTAACTATTATTTATATTGCAGGAATATTATTGCCACCAAATGCGCAGATGAATGTAAAATGCGCAAATTAAAGACGAAAAAGATGAAAGATCTGAAAGAAAAGTTAGCGCAAGCAGCGAATGACACTAACGACGTTGATAACAACAATCATGAACAGAAACGATCGCCAAAGAAGAGTCCAAATCTAATGAAGCTACATCGCCAACGAAGAGTCCTTAGTGTGAATCTACAATGCCAAAGAAGAGTCTTAATTCTGGTCGGAAAAATAATCGGAAGTCTTCTTCGCAACCAATGAGATATTAATATGTATGTACGCGGGACATAATCACGATTTTACGATTTTATTTACCTTCTTGACATGAGATATGTCAAAGCCGCAAAGAGAACTTGTAGCAGAACATCTAAACAGGTTGGAAAAATAACCACAGAAGATATGATGCAACCAGACGACGATACCAATACAAATCCTGATGATGTAAAATATTTAGTGCTGGTGGAGGATAACCATACAAACTGCAAGAACGGTAGAGAAGATTTTCTATCTTCAGATGACGAAAATATGGTTATTGATGAGGATTACACCTCACCTTTAGATGAAAATGTTTTAAATAGTATCGAGACAAGAACCAAGAAAACACACGGGCTAATAGAAATAAGAATAACAACCAGGAAAATATGCAGCTGCCAGAGAAAACTAATATGAATAAAAAACCAACAAAGAAAAGTTAGCGCAAACATCGAATGACACCAATGATGCAGAGAATAATTATTGTGAATAGAAACGATCGCCAACGAAGATTCCAAAATCCGATAAATCTATATCACCAAGGAACAGTCCTGAGTCTAATAAAGCTACATCGCCAACGAAGAGTCCTAAGTGTAAATCTACACTTACATACCTACATACCATACATATCTTCAACATAAGAACTGATTTTTATTCAACAAAAAATATCAGTCATAGTTTGATTCAAGAAGAATACTTTGCTGGCAACAACTTTCTATGGATATTGTTAGCTAAAATGTCGCTTAATACCAGTGTATTATAAAAACCTGGTCAAACTAATTTTAACGAGTTTAAGACAATTTTCGAACAGCAACTTGTGGAACACAGAAGATCTATTGTCTTCGGCGATTTCAACATCGATGTGTTTTCCGTTGACCAAGTAGCTCTGTTCATCAGTATAATGCTGTAATTGAGAATACTGGCTATAAAGTAATAAATAAAATCGACGATAATTATTGTACCCGAGAAACTACAATGTGCAAAACATTCATGGATCATGTCCACACGAATTTAATCGAAGACAGTTTCAATTTTTACATTATAGACATTTCATTGTCCGGTCACAACGGTCCGGTTGTTTCGTTTAGGTTTTTAACGGACAAAGTTTAATATTTTCTCAGGAATCCGAAGGTCAAACTGGAAATCATTTTCGCTGTTATATTATAAACTGTTTGTTATAATGTTCTCAATACAAACGGTATTAGCGTTGACGGTGACGCCTTGGGTTAGTTGAAAATCATGTGAGGATTTTATGCATATAAACCTTATTATCCATATAAAACGGATTCGTCTATAATCGTGATTTCCGGCACAAGGGAACCCTAATAGCAATAATTGCATTCCTCATCATAATCATCTTGATTGGAAAATAATTAAATCCACAATTGCGAAACAAATAAATCTAACTTGAATTTTAATGGCCTTCCTACTTATCTATATATTAGTCGTATTGGAATATCCGTGAGAAGTGAATGACACTCTTTAATATTTCAAAAGTTACGGTGGGGGGACCACTCAAATTTCATTTGTTTAAGATTATCTCATGATTTACAAAGTTTCAAAGCAGTTTTTGTTGCATTTTCAACCAATTTAATTTTTGAAATTCACTTTTCGTTGTATGGGAGGGGGGCAAAAAAAATTCATTTTTCCATATTTTTAAAAACCAACTTTTGGAACTTCATTATCTATCTCTCCACCAATTTTCGTGACAATTGGTGCAGTAGCGGCGGAGTACGAGCCCGGACGGACGGACGGTCATGACGAAACTATAAGGGTTCCTTGTGGACTACGGAACCCTAAAAAAACACTGCAGCAGACAAAAATAATGTCAACAAGAATTCGGCAAAGGGAAAGGGTGAGGCACGTGACTTGTGTCGTCATTAACCCTGTTTTAGGACTTAAATCAACTTAAACCGATTAGCGGACACGACTAGGGTCATTTTGTAAATTAAATTCGAGTAGACAAAGGAATTTCTAAATGGAAAATAAACACTTGAAAAGATTAACTTTGTGATGTTGTCTATGTGCATTCATTTAATGGTAAACAGACAAAACAAACTCAAAGATATTTTTGACATCGAATAAGTTTGTTTAATACTGCATTAGTTAATTATTTTATTTATTGTATAGTAATTTTCTCGTAAACCATTCAACGCTGTTGATACTATAATATGTACCTAAGTATAAATTATTTACTCTAATGTTTTACTCTAGACTCATTAGTTTATTTGTAATTCATTAGTTATAATTGCAAAAATATATTATTAAGAAATTATACCAACAAACGATCTGTTTTTTTTAATGATATAATAAACACGTTCACTTGTACCAATTTTTGTTTTTTTGGAAATAGTTACTAAGTTATTTTTGGTGTGGGGTTACAATAACTCCTCTCCATTCCTTCCGTGGATGATGTGAAAGGCAACTGGCTAGCTACCAGTCACTATTCTACCTTCTCCGTCTGCTTTTAAACCTAAAATTATGCTAGAAGTGGCTACGAAGCTTGGAATAGTCATGGTTTTGTCTATGTCACGTTTTGTGTGCTCTGCCTACCCCATTAGAGAACAGGCGTGATTGTATGATGGTATATCGTTGATTATTTGCTTCAAGTTTGAACCATGGAAGGCAATAGTAATAGATAACCTACAATTATTTTTAAAAGTTGAAATGGATTTCTATCTACCCAAGACAAAATACTTCAGAACTCCTTTCCTTTATGTTAAAACTTACCACAAACTCCATTGCTCTGTACTGCGTTTCCCTTTTAGCGTAGGACGACTTATCAAAAACAATTTGTAGCTGTAGAAAGAAACACAAAAAACTGTGAAATACATAAAAGTACTTTTTTTTCTATCTCCCGACCTTACAGTTACCTAGTAGAACAGTGTTGTGGCCAGCATTTGCGCCACTTATTACAACAAGAAAAACATTTAAAAAACACAGAAAAGACTCACTGCGAAAGCACAGGAAAAAGGTCTACAAAGTTCAGAGACAATTTCATGAACAAACCTGGTTCATAGTAAGTTCGGCATGAAACTTGGCACGATTTAGAGGGAGAGAGAAAGAGGAAATTCGCGCACTTTTCCCTAGAAAAGTGCTGCGCGAACTATAACTTACTAATATTTATACAATTACTAATATTTGTTATACTTAATGTTCTAAATTCATCGGCTTCGTAATTTGCGATACCTTGGGTTTACTAAAAAATACGTGAGGATTTGACTGACATAAACAGAGTATGTACGACTCGATGTTTTACTTCCGACAAATGAGGGTAGATCCATTTTTACCCTCTACGTTTATAAGAAGACGGTAGCCGTTAGCACTATTGACAGCAATCTTCAGTAACGCCGCCATGGAGTTATGTCATTTTGCGTTTATTTATTTTTGAAAGACTTTCACTTCCTAAAGCCTTTTGATATGGCCTGCTATAAGTCTAGGTTTAAAGCTTTTAGCTTTAGGGCATTAATTATGTACCCTAAAAACCTAAACGACCCGTTGCAGTACTGGTGTTGGGAGACTGCAGGTTGGTGGAATTTTTTCAAGCTTATATACTTTAAGGCCCTAGGCAGACGACAGACTATCCGCGACGGACTTTTTAGTCTGTGAAAATAGAACCTATGGAATTCTATGTAACTAGCTTTCCGCCCGCGGCTTCTCCTGTGTGGATTTTGGTTATATTGAGGTATAAACCTCACGGAACCCGAGACCTTTCCAACGAATGCAAAACCGTGGAAATCGGTTCGTGCGTTCTGAAGTTATAGCGTCAGGAAGGAAAACCCGACATATTTTTATATAAGTAGTACCTTTATTTAAAAATATAACATTACACAATACCAAAAACATTAAGGCGAAGTTCTACTAGATTTGTACCCCGCGTCCCTCTCGCGCAAAAGAAGGCGAAGGCGGGGTAGCGGGCGGCAGGTTGTCAATACGTTGGCACAGCATAATCCGTACAGTAGCGCAACGAATGTACTTGCGCAGAGCAACGAAGGGGAACTCGAGGGGTGTCGGGCGGCGCGGGCCGCGACCCACATGCTGAACGTAGCTTGTGGGCCCGAGCGCGGAGGGCAGACGCGGCCGGGTTTTTTGCTTCTGAATCATCGGTACATTATTATTAGATGTAATTTGAGTACATACATTACAGTTTTTGAGTATTATACGTAAGTATTTATATAATGGCGCGCTCAAACTTTTCTGTTTACGGATGTACCTACCTACTACGTGGAGATCGAAATCCATTAAGGATATAAAGTTTCTTAAATTTCCTCGCGATGTGAGGTAGGTTTTGTTCCATTTGTGTACTTTTAAATTGGAACTAAATACCCACAACACCGTCACTACCAAAATATCATCCAATAATTACTTACTTACTTACTTACTTACTAAACGTGGCGCTGAATTTTAGAATTCATGTGCTCTGCCTACCCCTCTTGGGAATACAGGCGTGAGAATATGTATGTATGTATGTATAATTACTTACGTATGTATTTAATTACCTACTTACTAAGTATTGTGTGATTATTATACCTACATAGTATTTTTTCTAGCATGGACGACTTGTAGTTTATGTGTGTCATAATCAAACTATACAGACACAAACACAGACTAATACATAAGTTTAGTAGAAGTAGGTAGGTATTCTTTTTTTCGAGAACCATTTAACAAATTTAACGTGCAAATTAAACTACCTAGGTATTTTAACAAAGTTTTAACATTAATGCTGTGTAATGTTGTCCAGGTTGTCCTAGACTTTCTATTGTAGGTAGGTACTGCCTCCAATCCCACTGCGTGGGTGTCATGGGCAGGCAGGGTATAAGACGACAGGGAAAAGGTCTATCTACCTACTCATTTATATTATGGGCTTTATTGAATTTATAAATAGGTAGGTACTTAGGTACTTACTTTCTAGGCGCTAATCGCTGACTTATGAGAAGCTTGTGAAAGGTTTTTATAATGGAAGATTAAAAACATCCAAAAACATAGTCTCACGTAAATATCTAGTAGCGCAACATATTATGTAGGTAAATATGAATTTTCGAGTGAATAAGTAATGTGCATTATGACATGACGAATTGGTTACATCAGAATAGTAATAATCAGAATCACATACAAACTATCACGCCTGTGTTCCCAAATGGGATAGGCAGAGCACAGGAAACGTGACATAGACTAAACCATGATTATGGTTATATTACGCTTCGCAGTCACTTCTAGTATGGTTTTAGGTTTGCAAAAATGGAAGGGGTAGAATAGTGACAGGTTGCTAGCCTGTCGCCTAAAGCCTACCTAAACCTATTCCCTTAGTTGCCTCTTACGACATCCATGATAGAAATGGAGAGGTTTTATTCTAGCCCGACACCACACGGCAACCTCAATAATCACAATTGTTTTAATTCCAGTTTTGTGACAACCCTAGCATATTTGCATGTGACAGCGTAAGTACCTACGCTGGCGGCGGCGTCGCGCGACATCAAAGGCGTTTCGTAACTGTATGGAATATCGTTAAACTGTGACGTTGGGCACGCGGTCAAGTTTTAGAATAAATATTAATTTAAAAAATAAACAACATCGATTGAAAACTATAATTTAGCAGATTCTCTGTAGTACTTAAAGATAAATATTTCCATATAAAAATTATGTAGAAATTAAAAAGAATAAAACCAAATAATGGGTTTTAGTTTTTCGACGGTCCCTACGTAGATGATCGAAAGTCAATTTTGGCACTTTTCAGTACAGCGCTTTGAAGTTGGTTTTTTGCATAATTCTGAAAGTATAAATATTACATCGACTTTGTGTGTCCACAACAACTATTAAAATACGCACTAATCTTGTGACATTTTGATTTTAAGAAAAAGTATATTAGTTTTTTGGAAAATTCAGTTTCGATAACGTACGTCGTGATGAAAACAATTGCTTGTATCGAAACTGTTACTTTCGATTTTTTACGCCAGAATCATTTTTCAAACTTTAATCGAAAATGGCAGTTTCGATTATTTACTTCGACAGAAGTACTACGGTAACTAACGTAACTGGTAATATCGATGATTTACGCCGTAAAAAATGTCGGTGTTCTTATTGATTTATACTATTTTCGATATGAACTCATGTTTTTAAGTCACTTTTTAATATGAGTACTTAAATTTAATCAGTTTTGCTTTGTTAATTTAAACTTTTAATCGAACCTAAAATTGTCTTTTCCTGGAAATCAGTCTTTTGAATCACTTTTGTCATAATACTTTTCATTATTAAGTAATGAGTTTAACAAGCTTCTTATTTCTTGAAATCAAACATTTTACATATAACATCACAGCTTTAGCTATAAGTCTTATCATTTGGTAATTACTTATAAGTAATTCCTAGAGTAATAATTTTAACTTTTTTTTAAATTTGACAGAAAAATCATCACAAAAGACAAAGAATCGAAAAATTCTAATTTAAAAGGCCAACATGTCCCTTGAGAGATCTTTTCTTGCTGACTTTTCTTAAAAGTAGATACACATATAAAAGAAAGAAAGAAATAAATAAAGTGAAAATTAAAACAGTTCTCAATACATTACATTTAGTTACTTAATATACACTAAACTTGTAAAAAAAACACATAACATACAACATAATAAATATGCCTAAACGCTGAGTAGATAAGAAAAAAAATGTTTTAAAAACTCTTCATTGCACTGTATAATTATTTATGTACTAAAAAAGTAGGGATTTTAGGTATCCTTAGGAAAAAACAAGAAAAAATACCCTGTGGGCTGACTAACGTCGAACAAAACGTAAAATAGGTACAATATTCTAATCAAAACCGTAAAAATTGTCACCAGTACTTGTACTGTATTTACATTTAAAAATTACTCTTTATATTTTAGATAACTCACCGTTTGACTTGTATTTAAAGAACACACCATTCAGTACATCATTTTCTGCTTTTCTGTTTAGTTAAATCATAAAGCTTTCGTGCCTGTTTAGCCCCTTACTAATGTACATTTGTCGAGATTAAAAATTATTTCCCTTGTAGTATCTTTTTCAATAAGACGGATACTGTCATTTTTTTGAAATTCGGAGCAGATGATAAATAAAAGGAACCCGCAATTACTGGAACTTAATTGTGCTACATACAAACAACTTTGGGTGAATTTTGAGCAATTTTTTTGTCGTTAACTTCTAATCCTATATGCTGTAACTAGGCATTTATTTTGATCTTCAACCGGGTAGGTATGTTTTATCTGAAAATGCACGGCATTTGTCACAAAAATCTTTCTTTGAGACATGGAATCTAATGTTCATGTGCTCATTTGATTCACAATGTAAGTTGTACTGACAGAGTTTGCGAATTTTATTGTCCTAGTTAGGTAACTTGTCCCAGTGAGCCTTTTTCTGTGTTGTACTCTTGACCAGAATTAAGTACAAGTTTTATTTTCGTATTTCTACATTTATTTCCAGATCTTTTTCTCTTTTTTTTGGGTTTATTTTGGATGTAAACCTTCTCTTTTGATTTATTAAAATGGTTGGGCTAGACAAATCTCAGATTAACACTGTTACAAGAGAACTGATGTTAGCTATGGGCCCTGGACTACCTGTAGTAGGTTCAGATTCTGTCGGGAGCGGTGTCAATAGAGAAAACAGACTTTTAATGCTTTTATTGTCCTGAAGTGAGCTTTGTATTAAGATGTCGAAGTCCTGTAATAGAAATGGCTCAGGAGTATTTTCTGAGATGCCTAAAATAAATGAATCCTTATAACTGTTCATTGCGTTTGGTGATTTTTCTACCGCCACTTCCAGGAACCGTCAATTTGGCGTAGCTAGATAGTTCTTAGATAATTCTTCGTCAA
>BHDV01040974.1:53217-67828 GCA_005406045.1 Adoxophyes honmai | reverse complement strand
CCGAAACCAAATCCTGGCTACTCCCGTGCTACGAAATACTTGTGTCTTTGCTAGCGTAATAAAATAAAATGATATTTATTAGTAAAATATTATATTTTAATCATAAAATAGAAGACAAAAGACTAGTATTTCATAGTATAAGTTATTTACAAAAATGTGTCGAAACAAGAATATGGCGAAAACGGAATATGTCCAAAAAGGAATGTGCCGAAAAAGGAATCAATCCCTATTCATTGTATTTTTTTCTTACAACGCCTTAGTGCTATTCTAGAATAATCTGGAATCGTACCTTAGCGTGCAGCAGCGCTTTGGCGTCGTTTTCGGGTAAGGCGAGATGCCCCGAGGCGTCCCGCGACCGCTCAACGAGTCCCGCTACTAACGCCACCATTTTGTCCAACGCTCCAGGCCGCAGTTTATCGCCGGCTCCCTCGGTATTCCCGCTACCGCTCCCGCTCCCGCTGCCGCCCGCTTCCTCCGACGGCGATTCCACCTGGGATTACAACCATGGTGAGTAAATTAATTGCCTCTTATTGGTCCAATGGCTTATAACCTGCTGTTAAAATGTTAACCCACTCTACTTGGGAAAACTTGCGTGATGTACAAAAAGCTCAAAGGCATTTTGGTATTTTTTGATATTGAGTTTGTCTAAAAATTATATCTGAAAATGCAATATTAAAATCCAAGCACTTCATTTATGTTGCAACTTGCACCCTGTAGTTGAATTTTTTTTTAAAGTACTCGCTGTATACAAATTACTGAACATTTTATCAAATGGTCACTAACCGTAGCAGTGTTTTGTCCCAAATAAAAGCTGACCATGCTGGAGATAGCGTTGATCCGCAGCATGAACTTGCCCTCCTCTTCCCCCATTTTGCTGAATTCATACAGCAGGCTAAAGTATTCCGTGAGATGCCGCAGATGCGATCTCGCTCCGTTCTCCATCTAAAACAATGTGTTAGAAAGGGATGGTGAGCATACAAAGGTTTCGTCGGTGAAAGATTCATTGACATAGCAATAATAATTCCACTAAACTCACCAATGACAATAACATTCTTATAAACCTAGTAACACAACTCGTTTCTCCAATCTTGCTGTTATCCTCCCCCTCCTCTATACCTTGTAGGTATAAGGCACAATGACTAGATCTGTAACAAAATATGAATATTAAACAATTGAGCAGAGACCTGAAGTTTCGCCATAAAACGAGACAGAAGCCTAAGGATATTTACTTATGATTTAGCAAGTTATCAAAAGTATTGTTTCCCGTGAGTGAGGGCTAAATTATGTGTTATAACAAAAAAAAAATAACATTCGTCGTCATAGCATTAGAGAGCATTTTAACAGTATTTCAGGTAACAGAACTTACCTCAGCCTTTGTATGACATGCATACATAGCCTCTGAAACATTTGACGAACCATCTGATTCGGACATTTTATTAACACCTGAAAAAGAAAACAATGCATAAATTGAAAGATTGTTTTTACAGCTATGAGAATATGATTAAGACGCGATATTAATACTTCAGATAGTTACTTTTTTAAAGTTTGATTTTATGATTTAACGCTCTTCCGTACTAACTAACTTTCAGTGCTTTGAAATAAACATTAACATAATTTCATAAGACTTGAACATACAATCTGAACCTTGTCTCATTGGATCTGCGCACCATAACATCTGAACAACATTTCTCCTAAACTTGCGCGGGTTGCTGTGGTAAGCGTACAGGGACATAGTGCACTATAGTTACCTGCATAGGCCACCAGGTGTCGTCCGCCATGTGACCCAGAAACCACTCGGAGGCGGCCGCCGACGCGTTGAACTGTTTCGTCACCAGCTCGACCCATGACACCATCGTCGGCTAGAGACAGACATATAACATACACGGTCTATTCTCAAACAATATCATAGCGACGTGGTAAGCACATTTAAAATCACTGTGACACTCGGTGTATCGTTTCACAAGGATGGTAAGAATACGATGAGAACAAAATACTGTGTCAAGTTTCAAATACTATCAATTCAAAACCGTTAATCATCATTATCAGTCAATTGCACACAATACCTTTTCTTTAGCGTGTATGAAGGTCTCGATGAAGAAGGAAGTGGACAGCCTGGCCGCCACCTCCGTGACCTCCGGCCTTAGAGTCAGCAACGACTGCGGCACTGAACTGCACATTTGACCCATGAATCTGCAACACGGAACATGTAGGGAAATCTAATGAAACTGAGGAACTGACAAATAAAAGGCAAAAACAAGTAGGCATGGTTCAGTAAAGTCATACCAAATTCAGCAGTCTTGCGAAACTGCGCACTCAGTCGACCAATGTAAAAAAGTCATTAATTATAAGAGCGCTTTAAGCGTCTCATTTATCTGGGCCCTTTTTTTCAAAAATGGTCTAATATTCTAACAAGTTACCGAAATCGAAATAAAAATCTGCAGCCATTACGTATAAAATACGACCAGATAAATGAGATTGAGATTTTGTCTACAGAAGTAACACTTACGACAGTAAAAAAAAACCCCGTATTTGTGACTAATCAACTACAAAAAATAAGTTTTCTGTTTGCCATTGACAAAAACAGCGCCATTTTTCCAATAGTGAACGCAAAAAGTGCTAATTTTCGTATTGCGACATATTCGTCAAAAAATCGCATATCCAAGTAAACTCACGTGAAATAAGCATGCTGGAAGATGTTCTTGTCGTGCAGAAAGTGCATGTTGTCCTGCCATATCCAGTGCAGCAGGTCGGGCGGCAGCGACAGCGGCGCGCACGCGCTGCGGCGCTCCAGCGACGCCGACGGGGACTCGCCCGCGCTCGACGACTGGGGACAACAGATAGGGTTACCATACAATACAACATAGGGCTTGCTTAGCGGTCAAACCATTTTTTCAAGCTACCACCCTAGCGCCACCTATCGTCAAGTAGTTGAACTTCTACAACCGTCATCTAAGTCATGAACTGTCTAAAACAGTCGTAGAAGTCAGTGACGGGGTTTCAATCGGTTGGGTAATACAACTTCCAACTTTCTCCCTGCGGACTTTGGGCATGACATCTGCCTGGAGAGAGATTGGAGATTTATTAACATTTTATGAAATAAAGTTCTTGTCTGTGGCTTATGATTCGAAAAAAAGTGACAGTAAATCCAACCAAGCTGATAGCGCAGGCGGAAAGGCGCGGCGTTGTGGCGCAACGTCATACACTTTCTGCAATGTTTTTTTTCCTCGCAAATGTGATGAAAATCATTGTATCACGGACAGCAAAGTAACTACAAACTAGAGTCATTAAAAGCCCTCTGCATGCGGCATCAGGCTTCTACTAGACTCTCTTTAGTAATGTCCTTTTTACCGCCCTTAATTCACAATGTACGTGAGTTAGGCCCACCTGTGCCTCCTCCTGCGGCGCGGCGTCGGCGGCCCGCTGCGCGCGCGGCGGGCTCAGCTCATAGAACAGCATGTAGGCGCTGTTCGTCTTCTCGAACGAGAAATCCATGAACTTGTCTGTCACCGAATCGTAGGTTTTGCTCTGAAATTTAAATGTCGCTAGGAATTAGTTACGTCAATTTTAGAGTTACGTTGCAAGTACCCGACGCCTTATTTAGTCCTGAAAGTGCTTAAATACGTGCAGTACGGATGTATAGACAGACCGCGTAACTGAGTCGTTCTCAGCGTGGTATAGGGGCGGGTGATACACGAGTGCCAAACATATGCACTAAACAGTTCTTAAGATATTTTATGTGGCATCTTGTGTCTTGTGACACCAAGACATA
The DNA here is from genome assembly GCA_005406045.1 of Adoxophyes honmai. Lineage (NCBI taxonomy): Eukaryota > Metazoa > Arthropoda > Insecta > Lepidoptera > Tortricidae > Adoxophyes > Adoxophyes honmai. The sequence continues at coordinate 64,059 of BHDV01040974.1, read as the reverse complement.
CTGTAATAGTTTTAAGATGGTGGTTTGGAGACTTTAAAATACTCAATTGTCTTTCTTTCTTCCTTCAAAAAATTGAATGCAATGATTGACGGACATTTCGTGTGCCACCGTATTTTTAATTTTCCCTAAGGAAAAACATAAGAGCTATATCCATGTGCTATGTATATCTATGTGTTACCGTCATCTCGCCGCCGAAGCACTCGGCCGCTATGTGCGCGGGGTCGAACGGCTTGACCTCGGCGTCGTTGAACAGCAGCCAGCGGTCGTGGTGCGAGTGCTGGCGGTCGCGGATGAACGAGTAGTAGTGACCGCCGTCCGCGGTTCCCGTGTGGACTGTTACGCCTATTAACTCGTACCTACATTGACAAATAAAATTATAAGCACGGAAGTTTTTGAGTGGAAATAACTTTTCAGTGATAGCAATAGGCACAGCAATACGTGCGAGAGGACACACTCGCGGAACGACTACTCCTCACATTCTGACGTCTCTCAAACAGTTACAGGTATATCTATCTCGCGCGCATCCGTACTTGCGCGTTGCTATGCTAAGGCGGCACGTGTCGCCAATTTTTATTTATTTAAATTCAGCGTTATTAACTTACTCGTAATGTTCCTCTGACTCGGGCGTGTCTTCAGATTCTGTGCTCGGACTGCTGTCACCTTCTTTTTTACTTTCCGCTGTTTTATTCTTTTCCTCTGATAGAAAAAAAAACACTATTAGTTTTCTAAACTTAACTGCTACACATACGCCTGTTCCTAAATGAGGTAGGCAAAACACACGAAACGTGACATAGACAAAACCACGGACGGGTATCCACGTTTCTGACGGACAAAATTAGTAGTACAGTTTATTAAGAAAATATTCAAATATAAGCGAACCAGAAAAATGATTATCATTACAAAATCACTTACAGCCCTTTTAATTATACAACCAAACAAGTAATTTTACCTTGATACTGAGCCGGCATGAGGTGCTTCTCGACGTATCCCGACATGTCGAGTCTCATCGGGAACGAGAAATGCGTGTTCACTTTTTCTTTGAGCATCGTCAGCATGTTGAACGTGTACCGCATCGTGTTGAAACAAAGGATGCGCGGGAGTTTCTTGAAACACGCTCTGTAAATAAAAATGTTTCTTTTAGAATCAGAGACTAGTAAGTACAGACTGACAATATCCATACTGATATGTGTTTCTCCGAAATATGAATTTTACTAGATAGCGCTTTATAAGCTAAGTTTAGCTCCAAGCGCACTGACAGCGGAAGAGGGACTGTGCGGCGCAGTAAGAGCCTGTTCACACTAGCGATTCTTATCGGCGATTTTAGGCGATGCGAGATCTCGGCGTGCACTATTTTATCGTAATATGATCGCCACGAGCACGCGGCGAGCAAGCTGCGATATCGCCGCGATTGTTTATGAGGCAGCTTGCTCGCCGCGTGCTCGCGGCGATTATATTGCGATAAAATAATCGCCGCGATGCCGCGACGACTTTTACTAGGGGACGTAAGGCTAAGCGCGCACTACGACTTTTTGTCGCAGAAATGCAACGTAAGGGTTTATAATGTCATCGCGCGCACTATGATGAAAAAATCAGTATGGACAGCGCTATTTTAAAATCGTGTCGCGCGACAAAAAGTCGTAGTGCGCGCTTAGCCTAAGTTAACGCATAGCTTCGCGAAAATCTTGCCAAATTAAATGCCGGGCTGTAATAACCAGCAGATGGTACTGACCGCTTTTCGGCGCGCACTTTGGCCGCGCACTGCGAGCAGGTGTAGCAGTTGTCGCCCTCCAGCGTGTCCTTGACCGTGACCTCGTCCAGGCTCTGGTGCAGGTTCCGCATGTCCGCCACCTGGCAGCGCACCGTGTAGAACTCTTCTAGTGTCCGGGACACGTGCGGGCAGTCCTGGGGACAAACGTAGGCTCAGTGAGTGATTATACTCAAGGATTAAAGTGGAAGGTTTCTTAAGTGTCCTCGTAAAACTGGAAATCATTATTGCAATAGCACTTATTATCCAGAATGGGACCATAGATTACGAAAAATATGGAACACGTAATTTTTGGTTCATCTAATTGTTCGTAATGAAAATACGGATAAGTCAAGTCTTAAATCGAGTTTAGCTCGACATATTCCAAGCTAGGCCGTAGCCAATCATCTAGGAACCGAGGCGGCTGTTGCCAAACGCGTATAGATAAGCTACGGACTAGCCCGAAACATGCTCGTAAAAGGCAAATAAAAGTTGTCACGGCAGATAGCACTTTCCTTAGGATATTCCGATCTGTTACTCTAAAGACTAAAACCTCGGTAAATTCCAAGAACACCTAATACCAACTTTTCAGCAATAACAGTATACTCACCAAAGAAACGACGTTATTGCTGAGCACGCCGCAGAAGAGTGTTTTGACCAGCTTCTTGAGCTCTGGCGTCATCTCCTCAAGCTTGGAGACCAGGTCTATGAAGAACTCGGCCATGTCCTTCTGCTCGCCCGTGTTGAGCGGCTGGTGGTCCATCTGGTACACCTTGCAGAAGCTGCGGGGGTTGTACGCTTTGCGCTCGCTTTCCTGTTGCACAAATATTATGATGTTATACAGGAGTATGAACTTACAAAGGAAAAAAACAATGTTTAGTAGTACATACATACATACATACATACATACCGTCACGCCTCTTTCCCACAGGGGTAGGCAGAGACCACTTTGTTCCACTCGCTACGATCCTGACATACCTCTTTTGCTTCATCCACATTCATTAGTTTCTTCATACATGCTCGTCGATTTCGGGTACTCTTGACCTGACCTGTTTCTAAAACGTCCGCGATTTGGTCACGGAACGTCCGTCTAGGTCTTCCCCTCCCAACACATCCATTCACACTTCCAGCATAGATCTGTTTAGTCAATCTTCTTTCTTAGTAGTACTATTGTTCAAATTTCATTTCGTGGCGTATTTTTTAATGTTTTTGCTGGTAAACATCTTCGCCTTTCAATATAAATAATTAAGGGCTGTAAAAAGGACATTGCTGACGAGAGTCTGTAATTAATTTACTGTCCCTGATACATACAATTATGTTTATAACATTTTCGAGGGAAAATAAACATTGCAGAAAATGCATGACGTCACACCACCGCGCCACGTTGTTTCGCTAGCGCTATCAATACGTTAGGATTGATTGTACTTTTTTCAAATCATTTACCACAGAAAACAACTGTGTTTAATATAGCATTCGAATGGTCATACAGCCAGGATCTACAAAAAGGTTCAAACAAAATTACATGAAAACATTGAAAATGCGTTGACTTACATTCAAAGTATTAAATCACTAAAGTTCCATATTTAAAAAATTGGCCTATACTTTTTAAAATTTAAAATTTTAATATTTGTAACTTGTTGTCGTCCTTAGTCTGAAGTGACGTGCCTATACTAACTTTTTCGCAAGCATAAAAGGATATAACCACTGACCATGAGGTAAGCGAACATCCGCTGCATCTCATGCAGGGTCGCCGCGTGCCGGCTGGCGGCGGGGTCTGCTCCGAGCACGGCGGCTCTCGCTTGCGGCATCATGTACAGGTGCTGCATGCACGAGGCCATGTAGCAGGTCGCGCCGAGGTTCGTCAGACCCACGTAGCCGCACTCCGAGCGGGACTCTTCGGCCGGCCAGTAGTCCCACGGGTACGAGGATTGCGGGCCTGGAGGATGTTGTCAAAAACGATTATGTTATGACACTGCCACGCACGCAGCGTAGTGTGGGAATGCGTGTTCTAACGTTGCTTGTCAGTATCTCCGTTTGTATGCAACGTGTTCCAAAAAACCGGGTAAAACATGTAAATTATTAAAGCTGAAAAAATATTGTAAACCTTAGGAAATGTATTGTTTGACGGACATTCAATTTTTCATTCGAAAAGGTTTGCAAACTCAATAAGAGGAAATCATAGATTTTTTTCCGTTTTTTTTTTCAAATATTGTAAACTAGGTTTCCGCCCGCGGCTCCGCCCGCGTGGAACTCGGTTATATTGCGGTATAAAGCACAACTATAAGAAAACTTCTCGTTTCAAACGACACACGGCGCCATCGATCTATCATCTATCGATCGGTTATCGATTCATATCGATCTATCATCGATCGAAATCGATCTATCGAGCAAACTATATTTTTGTTTTCCCTCGGGAACATTAATTTTTCCCGGGATAAAAAGTAGCCTATGTCACTCTCCGTGCCCTAAACTATATCTACCTAAAAAATCACGTCAATCCATCGCTCCGTTTAGCCGTGAAAGACGGACAAACAAACAAACAAACAAACAAACAAACAAACAAACAAACAAACAAACAAACAAACACACTTTCACATTTATATATTGGTACGGATTGACAATATTTTCCCTAACCTTTCTCCTTTACTCGTATTTTTGTAACACGTTGTAGAAAACACGCACAATCCAACACACAGATAACGCATCCACGCGCGTTCACGCAGATCACGCGTCAAACACAAAAAAATGAATTATTTAATGAAAAGGTAAACCAGCTTACCGGGTTTATGGTGTTCCATGAGCTTATGATGCAGCACCATGTAATTATCGGGAGCACCGCGCACTAGCTCCACCAGCAAGTCGTACGCCGCCGACCGCGACTTCTGAGACTTGCACTTCGGCAAGTTCCGCTGCTCCGGGTTCGGCACGTCGAAGAGGAACGAGAATACCTGTGAAGGAGATATGTTAAGGTTAAACAAAAGACGTACAAAAGAGCCATTTAGAATACCTAAACATATTGCTTTAGTCGTCTCTCTTGATAGACACGGAAGAACTAGGGAGGTGTTCTTCTAAACCTGACACCACACGAGTAATTAAATAATAAAAAGGCCGCCCGACAGGCAATGCCCTACGTTCCTCATTACCGATCATTCTTTCCTTATAGGCTGTTAAAAAATGGCGATTCGAGTACAAAGTGTAGCGACCTGGCGCCACCTATCGTCTAGTAGTAGAACTTCTACCACAAACGTCATCAATTGTCAAAGTGTTCTACATATCGCTAACGAAGTTTCGAAGATCGGTTGCATAGATACGACTTCCATCTGCTTAGAGAGCGATCCCTTTATTGGAGACTTTACCCCAAAGATCTCCTCACCATTTCTAAAGTCCTGGTACCCTGCTCAGAGGTCTTGAACCGCAGCGAGTACTTGAGCAGATGCGTCAGCAGGCGCAGCTGCCCGTAGCCGTAGAGCCCGTCGTCCGACGCGCAGGGCTCCACTCGCTTCTCCGACGAGCGCCGGATCTGTTCGCGATTCGAGTACAAGGCAGTCTCCTCACCATTTCTAAAGTCCTGGTCCCTTGTTCAGAGGTCTTGAACCGCAGCGGGTGCTTGAGCAGATGCGTCAGCAGGCTCAGCTGCCCGTAGAGCCCGTCGTCCGGCGCGCAGGGCTCCGCCCTCTTCTCGATGATCTCTCGCTTCTCCAGCGAGCACCGGATCTGTTCGCAGAGCTCGTTCAGGTCGGGCGCGCCGCTGTCTTCCGATGTTGCGCCTTCTGTGGAGTTGAATTAAATGTATATTTATCTATTTAGAAAAGTACGTCCCAAGCAAAATATTATTTCTCCTAATAACTTAGGATAATATATTGCAGCCTAAGGTCTGACTTGGCTAGTTTTCATGTACAAATTACATTATAGCCTACGCAAATACAAAGATACTTTTTTTTCTATTATCAAAATTCCATTGCATCCTCACCTTTGAAGAAATCTTCCGGCAGTCCATCGATCAGCCTGCACACGAGCCAGAAGTAGTCGCGGCACGCCGGCCCGTACGGCTCTTTTCCTTCTTCTGCGTGGTGGTGTACAACCTAAGCATAAAACAAAAAAAACAAAATGATCATTTTTCTTTAGGCAACGATTTGTCTTAATTAATTATTGCAGTTACCCTGCTATATCTTAAATGAATACACGATGATTCTCAATACGGAATCGGGAACCAATATTTAAAATTAGGTAATTGATGGCGGCAACGACGAAATCGCAATTATGTATATGAACCCGAGTAAGTTTTCAAAGATACTAAATTTACATTAAAAGAAACATCTATCGTATTCGTATTCGTGTAACTTCCTTCAGCTTCGCGACTGGTGTGGTGTAAAATCGACTGTATTACTAATTCAATAAAAACCTTATTTATAACTTTAAGCATAAAGTAGAATACGCAATAACAGATAAAATCTTTCTTTCTCGCTCATCTCGCCAGGCAAAATGGCGGGCGCCGGAGTTGCCGCCGTCGCGCGCAGTATATTATGATTGTGTAAAAACGTATTAAAATAATGCATTCTGGAAGGTACATAGATGTGACTTATATTTGTGGCAATACTGTACCTCGTGGTCATGGTGAGTCGTGCTGGGATGCGGGCGCATGTCGGCGGCGCGCGGTAGATGCTCGAGCAATAATTGAAGCAGCGGCGCCAGCACGGCCACCTCCCCTCGCGGGCACAGGCGGTACAGCGCGCTGCCTGCCTCGCGTCGGACCTGGAAACGAGAGTCGTTCAAACGTTGCTGGACCCTACCAGCAACCTAACTTCTTTGGCCATCGAGCGTCGTCGTCTTAAAGCTCGTCACACATTAAGCAGATACGGTAAGATATCTGTACCTGACCAGATATCTGTCAATATCGCTCCCTATACAATTTAAACACACTGCGCAGATTTACCGTCAAATATCTGTTGACACCGACATATGGAAAAATGGCATTTATACGCTGATAAAATATTATCGTATATGCGTAGTCTGTGACGGGCTTTAGGCTGCCTGGAGCGGAGAGAGGCAGTGGAGCGGTGAGCGAGATAAAATTCTACGAACAGAATTGTATCCACTGAAAATGTGCGGAGACTTTATGCAATTCTATCAATGGATTTTTATCTCGCTCACCGCTCTGCTGCCTCGCTCCGCTCCAGTGGACAGGCAGGCTTACACTAGGCTATCCGCCGACCGCTATCACTTAATTTCACCGTGACAACTGTCGCTAAAAGCATGCGGCCGGTTACAGTCTCCTGTTGCAGTCGCCGCATGCATTAAACTACAAACGACTCTATGTGATTGCCATTTAAGCCCAAAATCTCCAATTGTTGAATTGAATGTTTTGACATTCAAACAAATTGCTACGCTTTAACGGGCCAGGCTAAACTCAACAAAAAAGCATAATTTCCCTAGTGATTGCCAAAGAAGGACCTAGACAGATAGACTTACCGCGGGGTCAGCATCGTCGAGCAGTAGTCGCGGCGCGGCGCGACGGAGTGACCACGCTAGCGAGACCGCGTCGCCGCCGCCGCGCGCCCACCATACGCACATGCGCATCGCGTGCTGAACCACCTGGACACGGAAGTAACATTGCAAAGACGTGAATTAACACGATAAGTTTACCTCACGGCATGCCTTTGAAAGTAAAGAAGCGTTTATATATAGGTTTGGTCAACCCAGGTAAGTTGAAATAGTAGACTGATAGTTGAATTAACTTAACAGAGAAAACCGACTTCGAATTAGCAATAACTTAAAGAAATACACGTTTTATGTAAACACAGCTACCCTACATACACTCGGCGTCAAAAAAATCGCACATCTATAAAATTTCGTTTTGAGCGAATATAGCTCTTAAATAATTTAATGTACCCTAGCAATATTATTATCATTTAATAGCTCAATTAATAACCTTTAAAATGAGTTATTGTTTGTTTTCGTAAAGGTAATAATCGCCAAAAAATCGAAATTTGAATCAAAAATTCCGAAATACGCGTTTGGCGGGTCTTTAATTGCGCCCTATTTGGACGTGTGTAAAAGTGGGGGTAAAGGTCAATTACGGATGATTCGCTATCCAAACGTCACAGAGGTCACATCTGAAGAGCTACAACATGAAAAAAATACTGAAAAATGGATACCACGGTAGAAGAAGCTGCTTAAAAGAATGCACTACTGCATTCTGGGCAACGACAGACTGAAGTGGCTTGCCGCCTGAAAATCAGCAGTTTTCGAGTACACCGAGTGTTCCAGCGCTTTGAGGAGACTGGAGGCTACGTCAGAAGGCATGGGTCTTGGAGACGACGCTGTACTTCCGATGCAGACGACCGGTACATTGTGACAACTTCCTAGCGGAATCGTTTTTCCAACACCGTTGAGCTCCAGCAGCAGCTTCGAGCAGGTCGAAGAACGTCGGTGAGCGTCTCCATCATCAGCAGAAGGCTACGAGAGAGGAATTTACTGCCCCGTTAAGCCGCAACGGACCCCCAGTTGACTGCACAGCACCGGAATGCCAGAAGACGATTTCGCGCTAGTCACGAGAATTGGACGTTCTCCCAATGGTGGACTGTCCTCTTTTCTGAAGAGACGAGAGTGTGCTTTTTCACCAACAATAGGCGCAGCAGAGTGTACAGAAGGCAGGAGGAGCATTATACAGAAGCTTGCACCATCTAAACCGTCAGTTACGAGAGTAGATTCTGTATGTTCTGTGGCGGCATTTCCGTCGATAGGAGAAGCGAACTTGTCTGCGTATCCCGAACTGGTGGTGACCGTGTCCAGGGGTCCCTGGCTGCTCAACGCTACACCGCCGAGATCCTGGATCCGCATGTGGTCCTCTACGCTGATTGGATAGGACCTGGCTTCCAATTTATGCACGACAATGTCCGCAGCCATGCAGAATTGATCATTCCGGACTACCTGCCAGCCGCTGGCATCACAGTTACGGATTGGCTAGCAAGGATTCCCGACTTGAACCCCGTCGAGCACCAATGAGACCAGCTGAAGAGGTGGGTTTGATCCCGCGATCGTCCTCCTAGCACTCTTGATGAGCTTTGAGATACCGTCATCGAGGAGTGGAAGAACATTCCTCAGGAGAATATCGTGGCACTCATCAGGTCCATGACTGACCGCCTGGAAGATCTTTGAAGAGATAAAGGAGGCAACACGAGGTTTAAAATTAAGTTTTAATCTCTATTTTTTTTATTGTTGGGTTTTTAATTTTTGTTATTTTTGTGTAAATAAACGATTCTTCCTTTTTCCTGGCAATTTTTCTTTTTTTCTTTTCTGGGTTGAGTGTAAAATGTCATTTTCTGATAGAGGGTTTCATTACCTTTTAAATAATACCACATAGTCATATCTCGTCATACATAATATAAGGTTTATATTCCCTCGAACGAAAGTCTTGAGGATGTGCGATTTTTTTGACGCCGAGTGTATTTTTTTTAAAGAATTCTAACTTACAAATTACTAATGGCAAAAATGTGTGAACTACTCTTCTTTCACTGGATTTTTAACTAATTCGTGATGTAATACAATTATGTCAGTTTTCACTCTGCTGTTAAATTAGTCGAAAACGATAGTCAACACGATTTTTAATATTAAAGATATCAAATGTCAAAATACATCTGATAATCCGAAAAATACGTCTGTTTCAAGTTCAGCTCTCTTTAATTGGTTGAAAACGAAACCCACACGAGTTGTAAGACGAAAATGTCAACTGTTAATGACAGTCTGTCAATGGTTGAGAAAAAACCTAGAAATAGGGTTCCGTTTTTATAGGGAAATGGCCACTACTTACTTGTGCTCGACCCCAGAACCCGGTTTTGTAAGTGGTCGGCTCTTTGGTCGTCGCCGCCTCGCAGAGTATTGATATTAGCCTGTCCGTAGTTTCTTCCACAGTCATCAAAGATAGTAACGACTGCAAAAAAGTCATAGCATACACATAAAATACAGACACACATAGTGCATACTAAACATGCTAACTAATAAAAAAAATACTACATACCGGATGCAATTTAGGCGTTTGAGCTGGGTCAGTTAGTGGCAGTGTTCCGATACGACAAAGTAGTTGGAGTAATAACGCTAAACAATCTTGCCTCCACTCGCTGTCGTCATTTCTTTGTAGAACACCTAAAAAAACCATAAATTAGTACATGGTCGATGAAAATTTAAAAAAAAAACGAATGCTTGGAACAAACAAGCGCGACTCACCAGACATCATAATATCGTACAGCAATCTTAGTCCACCCTTTTTAATGAACACATCATTCCAATTCTCAACGTTCAGTTTCTCTTCTTCTGCCTTCTCGACGCTTCCAGAAGGTTCTTTCGTAGGCGAACCATTATTATTTGAGCTCAGCTTGTCGATTATGTGAAGCGAATACATGAGTTTCTGGGGGCTGTTAGGGTCTAGTAATTCTGGTAGTTTGCTTTCTGTCGGGTTCTGAAATGCCTCGAGTAGAGTCGGGTTGAGAGGCACCGCTTGAAGAATGTCCCACACTCGCCGGGATAATAATTGAGCTTTTGTGTGGGCCATAGGTTCCTAAAAAACAACGTTATTTTGAAATAAAGGTTTGAAACTGAGCTTTCGCTGCATACAGTTCGTAACAGAGGTAAGTAAAAGCATTGTAACAAAAATATTTTAAGGAGTCCATGAGAAGATATACCAAACATTTTATTTTTCATTGACAAATTATTCACGCCACTGAATAATTTATCACCATTATAGTATCAATAGTGCTATATTTTACTATTGCATGTAAAAACGGGTTGACATCCGGTGATTTTAAGAAATTGCAGCACCAACTACACCGACATGAGGGTAGCACTTCTATTTTTCACATAGCAACATTATTTACACTTACTATTATGATTACTACACACTACCTACTACAAGTCATATTGAATACCGGTATCGGTGATATCTTTTTAGAGACTATCTAATCCTTCAAACTTTACCTCTAACAAAATATTTTAATACAATGCAAATTATTTTCTTAACACAAATAGTGCAGTCATTGAAGCGAAAAATATGGTCTTACCTCCGAATTTTTTTACTGTGAACCGAATTGCATACAATTTTGGAA